>JAQFZW010003595.1:0-12506 GCA_034687055.1 Heteromurus nitidus | reverse complement strand
TCTGAAAAGATACTTTGAGTTGAGCTGCAACTCTAGTGGAAGTGATTCTTTTCCTTTTTGCTCCTCATTGTTTTTGGATTTCTTTTCCCTGCGTTGGAATTGGAACTTAACGGACGGAAAGACTGCGAAGGGAGGTCTTCTTAACACACACGAAAACAATTTGGTCTCTTTGCTTCTTTCATACAACTTTTTTCACTCACACATTTCCAGATTTTTGCATTTCTCTTCTGTTTTCTTGTCAAAGTGTTTAGAACATCTTAATGCACAAAGAAAACTTCTCGATTTTGCATACCACGTTGTCTCAGTTGGCATATGCGTGTACGATGGCACATTGTGGAAGAAACCTGCTCTCTGGATGAAATGGTATGCATGACAAGAGATAACAACCGAAAACGCTTTCTCTCCAACTTTTTCTATATGGTTCATTAGGATTCAGACGGCAGCTTAGGCGTTTTTCCATTTGAGACGAAGAAGGAGAAGAAGACATGAGAAATCAAGCTCTAAACCTGCTGACCCAGTTCGTTTTCTTCCGTGCCAGTAAAAGGCGTAAAATGACTATCAAACAAGAGGTCCCGTATTCCAAACTCCTCTAAATGTTTTCATTTCATGCAGCTTTAGTCCCGTGCTGGAGCAGAGGCATCAGAGTAAGGAAAAAAGTGAATTACAAGGTTCATTTAAATTCCTCGACGGTGCTCACTTGGCAAAAAAAAATGCGAATTCTTTGTCCGAGTTGTTCAGGGCAGGCCGTCCCCTCGAAAAAAAACTTGCTTTCACCTCGCTTTTCCAACACACTTGATGTGGAAACTGTCTTAAGATTGGGAATGAAATAAAGTTTGGGAAACTCCATTGGGATGAGATCAAGAACTCTAGAGGATAAATATTTAATCCAGTGATGGAAATTGAATGAATACTCGTGTGCTTAGAGAAAGTGGTAGCTGTCCACGTCCATCAAAACTACACTCGGAGGGAAATCTTCACTGCGTATTTTCTGACGTAGTCGCTAATATTGATTTTATGTGTTTCGCACACTCAGCGTTATATGTTAAGCAAATATGTGATTAAAGAGAGAGAGAGAGAGAGTTAACTTGTTTTCGCAGTTCATTCGGGTAGGATATGTTGACATATAATCGCATATTATGCCAGTTTCGGTAAATGTCGCGGGCCTAAACAAGGACAGAGAGACAACGTAGCAGCTGTCAAGAAATGTTACTGACACTGCGGAATTTCAGTCTGCATGTGCCCTTGAAAAGCTAAAAGGATTATTTCTATATTTCTCTCTATACACTTTTGCACAAAAGTGACTTACAAAATAATGGTACTCGAATGATAAAGCATAATGGAATATATAGAGTAGTTCTATGTCCATAAATAGACTTCCATCAAGCCTAAGTTTTTAGAAGCTAAATTGCTGGATATAATCTTCCTTCTTCCCTTCCGAAACAATGATCACCACTTTTGCATGGAACAAAACAACAGATATAATGAAGTTTTCCGGTGACTATGCGAAGTTGCTTAACATAAATTCTTGTAGAGGAAGTGCCGCTTGTTTGTTTGCTAATTATTCATAATTTTCCTAGCTGTTGCTGGCATCCTCTTTGGCCCTCTCTCTCTCTCTTTCCATCTCCTCTGCAAATAATTATACATGGAAATCAACAAATTTACACAAGTTTATCCGCTAAACAGCGGATAACAAAATCGGGTAAAGTTTCTGTTTTTGGCATCCAAACACTCATCAACAATTTTCTTGTAGATCGCATCTCAATTTCGCATATATGTATATACTTATAAAATATCACTTGTTTCGTCGTCAGTATGAGAAATTTCGTCCATCTAAAATATGAAAATGTAAAGTTTTGGAAATGTATGAACTACAAAAGATGTGTGTGTGTGCGTTTCTTGATATTGCCCAACAAGCTCCATAATAACTTACACTGTGGAATGTGTGCTACATGTTCCACAGCAGGAGTGAAGTATTCAGAGACCGCCTTGTCTATCTGATACTCTATACTATTTCATGTAGTGAACGAAAAGTTAGCATATTTCATAGTCATGAAGTTATTCGTCTCTCCCCCTCTCCAATTTTTGGTGGTGTAGTATAAGTGCTCACTTCTGAATTATTAAATCCATTTTGACTCAACTTCTCGTTCAGCCAGAGTCAGACACACGCATCAAACGAGTTTAAATGAATATATGCAGAAAGCAGAAAGTGCACTTGGATATATATACGCATTATTCCGCATAGTACATACAAGCAAACTTCGGATGGCAATAAATTATGGAAATGAACCTGTAAAAGATATTATTCAGATTTACTCCTTCCTCCTCTCTCTCTCTCTCAGTTTTACACGCGACTTGCTCCACTTTGTCACTGCATTTTCCTGTTGAAATGAATATATACATGACGATAACAAGCCAACACGGGAGATAATCATCGCGATGAAAATGCGATGATGATGATAAAATGCACGCATTATCAAAGCAAATGAGGCACGCGCTTCTTTTTCCTACTTCCTAAAAGAATTTTTTTTTCGCTCTTTTCCCTGTGGGACCGTCAATCCATTATCTTTGGCATTCTTTGAAGAGATTTGAAATCATTCTATTAGCGAGAGGACAGGACAACCCCTCCTCCCTCCTGTCTAACCCTGAAGCCTCCTGAAGCTAAGAACAAGCAATCTGAGGAGAAAAAGGAGTAGTTTTTGAGAGCACGAGAACAAGAAGCGTGTATATATGCAATCAGGAAGAAATGTCTTTAGTCTTTAGTCCCACTCTCTGGATTAGACGTGTGGGATGAGATGAAGAAGTTGCTGTGAAGTCAATCGGTAATTAGCTGTCAACTTGACTCTTGTCTCATAACTGGTTCCTTATCAAGATTTTCTCATTTTTTCTTCTTCTCTTTTTTCACCATCTTGCAGAGTTACAAATGCCTAATTAAGTTCTTGATTGTCATTCTAAATTTGGGCAAAAAAGTTCTGCCGGCAGTTACGGTACACTTCTTGCCAACTTCAACTCAATGTCGGAATTTTGAAGCAGTCGAGTCAAGTCATTGAAGTTCGGATTAAAATTTATGGATTGTATTAAAAGACAAGAGCTAGTGTAAGATGACATATGGAAGAAGATGTTAATGTCTATGTCGTTTGTAATTTGTATTGCAAGTGGGAAATCAAAGAGGAACAGATGGGAACCAAAACCAACGAAGGGATGTTGTGAGATTGTGGGATGCTTTCACATTTTACATTATTAGGAAGTGGCATAGGAGTTGTGGTCAGACGTGATTTTCATTCTTGATGGGAATTATAAGGGTTGGATATAATGGCAGCTGAGGCAGAAGATGATACTCCTACATTCATTTAACTCCTCGATCCCAATTGCTGTTGTTTTGAGCGACCAATTTGTAATCGGAGCAGGTTTGGGCTAATCAAATCAGGAAACTTAAGGCAGGAGGAGAAAATGGTATGAGCAAAGAGTCATATATCATTTTAATGTATAATAGTGTAAGAATATGTTCAAATAGATTCCTCTTGCCTTGAGTACACCGCCACCGTCGTACAAATAGTCGAAGGAAGCCAAGCAATATTAAAGCCAAGCAAGGCAAGACAGGAATAATTTTGTAAAAGCGACAAAAGCTAAATGAAAGTTATTTAAAGTTAAATTTTAATTCGAAAATTAGTTATTTTTGTTGGCTACCTGCTGGTTTCCGCTCTTCTCCATCCTTAGCCGCTTTAATAATTAAAAGAGAAAAAGATCAGGTATATACGATTATGATTAACTTGAGTTGCTGCGAGTAAGCAACGCAAATATACTTATCTATCTATCTTGTTACACACACGCTTAGTATTTAAAGTATCTACTTTCGTAAGCAGTCCAGTGAGTCCAGTCATTAGAAACTTTGTATTCGCTGTACTCCTGACTTGATAAACTCAGCGTTTCAACCGAGTAAATTATGGGAACGGGAACAAATATTTACTACGGACTACACACTTTAGTCGTTTGCAGCTAACTCACGTGCGTGCTAATCAAATTAGTCCACAATCCATAAAGGTGTAGGTTCAGGAATTAACGAAAGAATCTCTCAAAACTTGCATGAATACTGTACTCTACCGTTAGCAAGTAAAAAAGTAGGAAGTTACAAACACGCCGTTATTTTTTCGGTTGTGCACATAATTTCGCCGTTGTAAGTAGAATGTGTAAAAGAATCTACGGAAGATGCCTATGTAAAAGGCAGTGTAGCAATTATGACCTGCTCCAAGCATAAATCTCGACTCTCACATCTTCATGAGCTCTCGATTCATGAAATGTACATTGTGCTACGCATGTAATCAGTTTTTAAAAAAGTTAGTAGAAAACTCTAGAAGTTAGTTTACCCCAACATCATAAATAAGGGATTCTTAGAGCAACTTGTAAAATGGCTCTAACCTGTTTGTGCGCTCGAGAGTTAGTTAGTTTATACGTGCAGATTTTATAATTGCTTTCCCCAACGGCCGAACACAGACACTACACACTAATGTGGGCATCTGTGGGCTGACTTTTCGAGAACGTGTGCACTTTGAGGCAATAAAGCCGACACGACCACCGTTGTTAGTTTTTTACCTCATCTCCTCATGTTTTCTTCAAAAAACGGTACAAGACTCGTGCAATGTTTTAGGGACGAAGCTATCTGAGGTAAATCAATTAGTCTGCGAGAAATGCGTGGAGAGGCAAAAAGGTGAAATCATGCCGTGTGCCATCAAAAGACTCTCCTTTTCACTTTGGTAGGATAGTCAAGTCAAGAGTAGAAGTTCAAGAATGTTATTAAGTATGGAAACACTGAGAATGCTGGATAACACGTTTCTCCAACACTCTGCTCCTTTCCATCGACATCCCATATCCCGTGTGTTCTCTCATCTTGTTCATTTACCATATCTCTGCGAATACACTCGTGTACTGCTTCAACCAAGTTTAAGGTATAACAACTGCCTACGCTTCGAATATACTTAACTGCTGACTTGAACAAGACAAAGAAGACGGGGAGAAGATACCCATTTACTTTACTTCTGCTAGTTTTCTGTCGGCAAACCAGACATGTTTGGTGTTAACAACTTTATCTTGAAGTAACAGCTATTTTCAGAGCGTGATTCTAGGGAAGAGAAAGACTGCATCTCAGCATGTGGCTCACGCACGCAGGAGTCAAATAGTCAGAGAAGATTGTTATATTTTTTACAAAGAAAGCATATAGCATTTAAGAGTGACTGAAGTACTTCGAGTATGATAGATATACATGGCTGGTGTGCATATTTATGTAAATTATCATTTTAGCAGAAATCTTGAAATCTTTGAAATCATCGCCATTGCAGATTGCAGCACTTGAAGCAAAATAGATGTGGTTAGCGGGTGCTACTGGAATGGAATCGCTTGCTTTTGGCCGACCCATTTGTACAAGCACCAAGTATCCAATATCGTTTATTTAAGTACACTTCATTAATTTTTCTTGTTGAATGTAACCCGATCATTTTCAAGTCTCAACTAATATTTTCCAGAGAGTATTTTATGTAATTTAAAAATAATACTTACGTTTCATTTGAATAAAATTAAGCTGACGTATGGCTGCTAGCACACTCCTGTCATCCAGTGTCAGGTCAAAGTCAGGATTAAATAAAGTGGAATTGTAGCCTCCGGTGACACTATTTGCTGAGGAAACTGAATTTCTCGATCTGCCTGGAGAAATTTGTATTGCTGATCCGTCTGTCGAGCTTGCTGAGTCATCATCACATGCCCAGGCTACTTCCAAGTGTGCTACCCTCGCAAGAAGTAGTGAGCCAATCTGTTATATTTAAAAACATTATGAGGAATTAATTACAACTTTGCGCTGGCTGTAAACAAGAATGATTTCTTACTTTCCCTTTTTGTCAAGAGTGTTTACTCAATGAAAAATTGTTTGATAAAACTTTCAACAATACTTGCATAAAATATATGGCACTATAATTGATATGAGTATATTTAATAGATACTCGTATCTGCGTAAAAATCTAAATTAGAAATGTCGACTATATGTTTTGTACATTTATTCAAGCCTACCGTTTTCCCTTCGTTCGTACAACTTTCCTCAAGAATTTTCTCCTCTTTTCTGAGAGCTTTCTTTCCTTCTAACTTTCATTAAAATTTCATATATTCTCAAGGGCTATAACAGTGTTTTTCATAGATTGTTCACCTTTCCATTCACAAAGTATCATTAGCGTGTGGTTCCTTATGATGTCTCTTCAAACAGAATTTTCCAAAGAATGTGTCGTTAAATTTTTGTTACACAACCAAAAATACAGTGGGTTGTGTAGATACTTTGCACAAAGGCGGTACTTCCTAAAAGGTAATGTAAGGCAAGCTTGCAGTTTGCCAAGAAATCTCACGGTTGAGCATTGCACACTTGGCTGCCTCTATTCCACTTTTGGAACAAAGGAGGTGAGCATGGTCGACCTCAAATGGTGTATGTTTATATATTTCTTCCTTCTACGACAGTCTTTACACAGATATTACTAAAAGGAGCATGCATTTGTAGCACAAGTTTCCTTTCTAGTTCTACCAAGTCAAAGACTTTTTTGCGAGTAAGGAAACCGAGTTGCAAATAATATGCAGAATTATTTACTCCAAAATGAGCAAGCCACTTTTTTGCTCCAATTTGAATAATTTACCTTCAACTATAATTATACGAATTTATATGCGATCAAAGTTGAACAAGCTTTCATAAATTATTAGTTCCAGATTTTTGGAGAAACCCAAGCATCACCAGCTGCACTCACTCAATAGAATAATTTCATATTATGTAAGGCTATAATGAGCATCTTTACCTGTAAATAAGCGGATGGGTCGGTTTCTTTCAAAGCTTCAATGCAAAACTGGATCAAAGCGGTGGTTTGTTGAAGTCTATGAGTGAGACTGGAAACTTCAGCCTTCAGAGATCTGAGTTTGTACTCCTTCTCCCGCCGAATATACGTGGTAAGCTCTTCTTTCCTTTGTTGAAGGGCTGCAATTATTACATCTATTTGAGATGTGACCAGGTTTTCCATTGAGTTGCAATTCTCCTGTGAACATAAAAGAAACGATGTTAGAATTATATATATTTTAAAAGCGCTTGGCAGTAATTAAAACGAGCTTAAAACTAGCTCATCACAACCATCAAAAACAACCTAAACCTAAAATATGACAATAACAACGACAAGAGGATTTTCATTTATTCTTGTTGTCTCTCAAACTTCCTCTTCTAGCCTTTGTCTTGAAGCACTTTTCCCTCAACAAATATTTCGAACCAGGAAAATTATTTTAAAATGGCAAATATTCTGTCAAATCTAATGAATTCTCAAATGGAATGCGCACTGCAATATCCCATTTGATACGAGTTTTGTGGGTAGGTAATATGGTGATGGACAGAGAAGGTATAAAAGGGATTCAAAAAACCACACAAACCGCTAACCTGACTCTATGCCACCACCACCACATCCCAGTGAAAAGGTGGGCCTTTGTTGCTTTGCAATTATCAGGAAGTGCTCCAGATAGTTGGTATTCTGACATTGCCATGAACGTGAGTTTTTGCCCACCGCAACTGACTACTAAAATTGATGCTATCTCTTCCACCTTCCCTTTTTGAGGGAAAAGCAAAAGCATCCAATATTCTATTTGATACAGCCAGGACAGGAACTATCCGCATACAACATTGTAAATTCTTTTCTGCTCGAAAAGTATTCCATTTTTGCATGCATGCCATGCCGCACTGTGTCTGTCATAACTTTCAATAAAACATTGTGCATAGTATCATGTTCAAAATTCAAATCACCACACTCGAGGTGACGTTGATCATAATTTTTTTGATACAATGTACATCAAACTTTATTCTCGGGCTACTATCACGTTTTTGCGTGCCGCAGTTTTATATCATATTGACACCGACAACCGTCGGCACAAACTTCTATCTCATCATCATCAGTACATAATATGTTTGAGTGAAAGTAAACTGGATGAGAGAGAAAGTAAAAAAACAATGGTATTATATTACTTTCCGTCCATAAATAGTGTAGCTTTCACTATTTCGATTACAAGCCAAATATGAGAATCTTTTTGGTCTCATGAAATTTCAACGACTTTTTTTCTTTATGACCATATCAGCAGTCATGTTTTCGCATGTAGGCTGAACATGAAAAATTGCCACTTTTTTACAGTAATATTTTTCATATTTCAATAATAAATAAAGTTTTTTCAAAAGCAAAAATACACAGACTTTTGTCGGCGAATATTCTTTCATACATTTCCTTGCCATTTGGATATATATATATGTACTCCAAGTGCGTACGGAGAGTGAAATGAAGTACCAGTGAATTTCGGATTAGCATTTTTTTGCAAGCGGAAATTGAAATTTAAATAAAGTCGAACTGTCTCTTTTTCTCACTCTTGCAATTTTCTTGGAAGACACTCAACCAAGCAGAAACGGCGCAAAGAGAAAGGGAAACTGGAGGAGAGAAAATATTATGCAAAATACTAAGTTATGTGTGTAACACACAAATTTCCTCTCTTTTATTCTCCATCATAAGGGAAACACAAGAAAAAAAGATTTCCATGTTTTGGGAAAAGAAGGAGGAAAGGAAAGAAAAAAGAAAATCACTGTGGTTGTGGTATTAGGCAGCTAAGGAGAAAAGCCTGTAGGCTTCCGTATCGCGCTACCCGTTTTTCTTCTCCAAGTAAAAAGAATACGTATGCAATGACTCCTCCAGTCTGAAGCAAGTGAAAAGAAGGAAGTAAGTTGAAACAGAAAAGAAAGAACACCGACAAGACAACTTTTCCTCTTTTACGTTATTCTCTCTTTCTTTCTCCCTCTTTTTTCCAGTCTTACTTACGCTTCTTACTTCCTTTCCTGTGTTTCCGCTATGTGCATATGCATGCGGGGGAGAAAATCATTTTCCTTTTGGATAATGCTCACTCACACAAGAGTCATAGTTGTAGTCAAACAGCATCTCACATTATCATATAATACTTTTCATTTTGCTTGAAAGCACACATTTATTGCCTCGAAATACATGGAGTATGTAAGGAGTGAGCCGTAGTGCATTATACGATATCAGCAGAGAGACCTTCCTCAAAAAAATCTTCCTTTTGTCTGTTACTCTCATATACCGAACTCATATTTGCCAAAACATATATAAGCACGATGATATACATATTTTCATATAAAAATACTTGGCTTAGATCGTTACGCAAAGGAGGTGTATATATTTTATGAAAAACATTTTAAAGTTCTGCCTTAACTTTTACGTAAGTAATAGATATCATTCTTTTGCTATTTACCCGCTCCCATAATACGCTACACACTCGCATAACTCACATCCCAAACGCAGGCAACTTTCCCCCAAAGTTACTCTAAAGTTTTCATCTCTGATTTTTTTCGGCGAAGAAAAACAATGCAAAACGCACTTTTTACGCACTATTCCGTTATGGTTTCAACATTTACAAAAAATATCCCGGGAATCGTTTCATTCTTTGCTATTACTTTCGAATAAAATTGCTTTTTGTCTGGCAAAATTTTCCACTTTCGTTGGAAACCGTTTTTTCTTGTTTTCCGGTGAAATATATCGTTTTCAGTAATGGGGAAGCGATTTACCCTTTAAAATGGTTAAAGTGATTGTGACGTATTAAAAGAAAATGTCGAATTTCATTTCATGTGCTTCGGCTCTTTCTCTGTAATTTGCCATTACCATCAAGAAAGATTTGACAAGTGGACGTGATATCTGGTTGGAGAGGTCTACAACGACTACAACACTGTTAGTTTTCATTTTACGCCTCCTTCCATTTGAACTATAACCCTTACCTACTTATATGCGTAAACTATATATAGGTACGAGTACACACACGTACGATTAGCTCCAAACATTTAATACGTATGCATCACATGTGCCAGCGAGCACAAAAGCAAGATCGTATTGTTGGGTGGGTGCCCAATGCATTTAACTTTGGTGCATACTTTGCTCTCACTCCGCCATTCTTCTCCCCATCACTCCAGCTCCTGACACACCAACTCAACTCACTTTGAAATCACAGTCTTTTACACAAATTCTAAATAAATTCCAAAACTAATGGAACGCGAATATGGGAAGGAGGGAGCATATGTCGTGTTTTTGAACTGAGTTTGAAGGTGGATGAGGATATACATTCCAACTCTGCCATCGTATTGAATTGGCGTGTTCTTAAATGATTACACTCGTTGCTTTCTATGTTATATGCATCCATTTCTTTAGAAAATGAGATTGAGCCGTCGTCTCCAACTGACTGGATCGGATTCTGGGCAAATCTCCCCAGCTTACTTGACACAATCAGTCAAACACAATACACGTATGGTGCATTGCATGACTGCAGTTGACTTTGCAGTGCATATTTTGACATTGTCGCAGGGAGTAACTATTATTTTTGGTAACGACCTACCTCCAGCCTCCACTCTCCTTTATTATAAAAGAGCTGTAGGGGCGTGTGTATGTATGTGTGGTGCGTACAGACGGCTGCAGGCAGAATAGGGAAATGGGAATTGCATTTACAAGAAAAGGAGATTTTGATAACGATGTCATTTATGAAAAATTCTATTTTAGAGAAAGTGACGAGCGCCAAGGCCAGCATAAAGGAAGGGATTTTGTGTGTTTCTCTTTTGGACGTCTTTTCACATGACATGACGAACTTCCATTCTCTTACATAACTTTCCATTTGTAGGCTCTCATGTGTTGGTTTCCCCTTTCTCAATTTTTTGACGATTGTTGTTGATTTTGATTCCCCAGACAGCGCAAAGGGTAAAATCGAGTCATGACCGAGGGCGAAAATATGACAAACTTTGAAGTTTAACGTTATGCAAAAGTTGAGCAATATAAAATAATACGTTGTGCGAGACTGGTAAATGCACCAGTCGACTGATTTTCCATTTTGAGCAGAAGAATTGAGATATAAACGCACCATGTTTATTTACTTGTTCACAAGCCTGTAGATGTTTTTCTTCTACTTGGACGAGTGATGCGATGTGCGTATAGTATTGTGTAGTCTCTTGTTTTCGTGTCTCTGAGGCGCTCCTCTGCTTTTACAATATGCATGAGAGTTCACATCCTATCATCATCATTTCAAATGTATGCTTATTTTCCTTTCAGGATTTACAATCAAAGGATGCCATGAATCCAAGCAGTGAGCTTGGAAAAGCCTTGCCGCTTTTCTTTCAACAAAAAACCTTTCTCTCGCTCTCCCAATGTCAATGTCAATTCCACCAAGAATAAAAGGCACGCGAAGTCTCGAACCACAGAAATGATACACTTTACTTGCATTCTCTCCGTTTGCGGAGGAAAGAGAAAGTGCATTCCTGCAATTTACGAGAGACAAGGCTAAGCCTTTCGCTTGAAAAACAATTCTGCCAAAAAAAATCCCTTTCCTCCTCTGATCCCTCTTTCTCGCACTTGCTCCATTTTCTCTCAAATGTACTGAACTGAACTATCATAGTGCTCCACACATACACTCTCCAAATACCTTGTTGAATCGTGTATACACGTGCATCTCATTTTTTCTTTCAAACAATTGCATCAGTCTAACCCTCCTCTGGTATAAAAGCCTTTCGGTGAAGATTCAGGAGATATTGCGTTGAACATTCTTTTTTTCTAGACAACTAGATTTCTCTATCAAATTCAAATGCTATCTAAGGATTCCCAAAAGGTATGCATACATTTCTAGCGCAAGGATATATAAGGTGAACCACGTGTGTGGGTTTGAAGACAGAGCATAATATCCAATTCATAATCCTACCTTTGTGGTTAAAGGTGTATCCATTCTTTCATTCAAATTGCCTGAATTTTTTTGTCGGGAGTTGGAATACCTTTACTTGCTGGCATTAGGAGAGAATCAGAAAAGGGCAAGCATCCCAAATGACCTGACAACACGATATTGACTAAAATGCCAAAACACTGGAGACTCTCTGGTTGTTCCCTGCCTCGAGCAAGTTCAAACATGGTAACGCAAACCATGAAGTGATCGAGGTAAAAACGAGGGGTAAAGTTTACCGCTTTCTTTTTTTCCGGAGGATATCCACAGCCACACCACCACTACGCATTGTACCCCCGTCTTCAAACAGTACACGCATATTATTCTTTGTATCCAACCGGGAAAATGGCTATTCAAGAGAAAAGGAAGGAAGGAAAAAGAAAGTTGAGAAGTTGGTGCAAAGGCAATGCATCCCAGGAGATATGAAGATGAAACGGCTTTCAAAGATAAGAATCAGTGCGTTAAGAAGAAAGGCATACACTTCAAACACTTCTCCCCATGAAAAAAACTTTCCCGTGTTTCAGTTGACTGTTAAAAATGTTTTAAAGAAGAAAAAGAAAAATTTACCATTTCTTCCTATATTAATTGTACTGTAAAGACGAGTTTCAAAAGATAACCATAAAACAAGGAGGATAGGAAAGATAAACTTTCTTCAAGAGTGTCATGTAATTATACAGGTACTAGCATAGTTGAGGGTTGTAAATGGGCGTGTA
>JAQFZW010003594.1:0-12508 GCA_034687055.1 Heteromurus nitidus | reverse complement strand
GCGACCTCGGCAATACAGTACCTGTATATGAGCCACGACGACGACAATATCTCCATAGTACAAGACCTTGATAATAAATATATAAAAAAAATCTAGAATTACACAACATAAATATCTGTGATTCTCAAATTGATATATTGTAAATATATTAAAATGTGTTTAAAACAAAACCGTATTTAATAACACGATGATATTTTTTCTTAATTTTTATGCTAAAGTACGAACCTAAATTAATTACACGGGAGTTAGTATACACTCATATAAATCATACTACGCACACATTGCTTGTTCAACAATTTGCACGTGTTTATTTCGCACATATCATCCAAAATATTATTTTTACCCTTGAACATGATCGTATAAAACTCGTGCGTTATATTCGAATTATTGCCACGAATACGTGTAAAAATCATGGACTTTGTGAACTACATAAATCTGGTTTTAAAAAGATAACTGCAGTCATTGCACTCATCATACGTATCTTATCTGACATACATTATATAAATATCAGAATAGCAAATCGTTATATAGCAAATTTTTAGATGTCAAAAAACTCAACGTCTCACATACCCCCAAAAACATTCACAAAATAGTTCTCACAAAATCAAGAAATCTGCTGAGCTTCTCACAAGTTGATCGCCTGAGAGAAATAATAATATTTTTGTGCTGGAGTCACGGGCTCGCTCTAGTGATGTGGATTCTCATCATCATCTCTCGTACTCCTCTGTTATATGACACCGTAGTAAATACAATACCCAACACAATGGTATTCACACATGCACACACGCACCGATGTCAACACATACTGCCTATACACCTCCTCGTTGCCGTGTGTGTCGAGTACGTGACCACAACAACAAAAAACACTTGGTGGTCCAAAAAAAACAAAAGTTTTCAAAAACAGTCTCAAAAAAATACGGACCACTAAGAAAATAAAAACTATTATGAAACACACGCTCTCATTGCAGCTCTAGCTCAAAACTCCCCGTATATAAAGTCATGCCAAAGAAATCTGTGATTAAAAACAAGTCCCACAAATTTTTTTAGATATTTAAAAGAGAATGTCGAACGACAACGACCCGCCGTGCGACGCCGAGAAGAACGAAAGAAGGGTAACGGCGGGGGATGAAGAAGATGCGTACCTGTTTGCGTTTGATTTTGATAATACAATCGTGGCGGATAACTCGGACTGTGTTGTGAAGAAGCTCACTGAGACTCCAGTACCTGACCACGTGGAGAAAACGTACGACGGGACCAACTGGCCAGAGTACATGAACGCTGTGTTTGGGTTCCTCAACGATGTGGGCGTCTCTGTTACCGATATCTCGAGACTCGTGGCCAACATGGACGTGACCAAGGGTATGATGACGTTCATTTCATTCGATTAAATTTAGGTGATTAAAAATTGGAAATTTTCATTTTGTTTCGTTTCTCCAGGAATGCTTGATCTGCTGACCCTCCTCGTGAGAGCAAAGGCAGGCGGTGGTGTTACGTCGCCTTCCCGTTCTCCTCGCATCAACCTATTAATCGTGTCAGACGCGAACCAACTTTTCATCGAAGAGTTCCTCAAGCGTCGCGTCATCGACCCGCTGGTCTCCTCTTCCAACCTAAACAACTCGTCATCCTCCACCTCTTTTTCTTCCCCGTTCGACATCGTCACGAACGGTTCGTCTGTTGTGGACGGCGCTCTAAGAGTGTCGCCATACGAGAACCAGACGAACTGCACGATCTGCCCAAAGAACCTTTGCAAGGGCTCAGCGATTTCGGCTTACGTCCGAAAACACGGACGTCCATTTACAAGGACCGTGTTTGTGGGTGATGGGCGAGCGGACTTGTGTGCCGCACTATCTCTCAAGTGCGCCGACTTGGCGTTCGCGAGAAAGCACTATCCAATGCATAAGATGGCAGGGAAGAGTGGAGTAACTGCTAGACTAGTGATTTGGGAGGACGCTACCGCAATCCAAAGTACAATCAAACAAGCTTTTCCGTTCCTCAACAATTATTAAATCGATTTTGTAATAAATTGTTGTTTCCAAAAATAATGTGATTCATTGTCGTGTAAACGGAATCCGTCGGTTAATATATATTTAAAAATTTAAGCACGTATATACGTTAAAAATAATTAATTTATATGAACACGTGATTGTACAAGTAATAAAAACGAGATTGTTTTTTTTATTTAAAAAAAAGAAAACAACAAATTAAAATATATTGATTATTACAAACTGGATACACGAGATTTGAGAGAGTTGCCCCTGTTGAGACTGGGACTGTTATTATTGCTTCGTTTGCGAGTGACGAGTGAGGAGGAGTGCGCGTCACAGTTGTTGAAGAAATGCATGTCCTGTTGCTGTTTTTGCTTCTTTGGAGATGAGGATGATGAGTGGTCAGCGGCAGACGACCTCTTCAGTCTCAGCACTCGTCGCAACCAGGACGAGGTGGAGGAGAGGCGATTCGAACCGCGATGATGATGATGATGAGCGTGGTGGTGGTGGAACGTTGACGTCGCTGTCGTCGTCGTCGCACGTGTCTTACTGCTCCGCTTCTGCGGTTGTGAGGAGGAGGATCGACGGGCACCTCGTGCTGGTTTGTTCCGACTGCTCTCCGTAAGCTCGTTCGTCTCTGACACGAACCCGCTCTCCTTGTTGCTGAGGAGCGTGCGACGTGATAGGCGCAGGTTACGGATCGCCTTGTCCAGGCTCTCGAATTCTGCTGCCTCTGAGTACGCGTCATCGTCATTGTCGTCATCGTCCTCACCACCACCACCGGTTACCGGTGGCACCACAAACGAGAACCAGCGCTCAATCTTTGAGCGAGGAGTCAGCTAAACAAACCGGACATTTATATTTTTTTCAGATAAAAAATATATTTTTTTTTGCATTTTCATAGTACTTTCGGTCTCTGAGCTCTGTCGATATAAAAGCTTTTTTTGTTGTGATTTTTTGTTTATATATTTTTTAAAAATAAATATATATGCTTTAAAAATCCATTCTTTTGGACTTTCAGGTTTTGATTATATTTTTTTTAAAGGATGCGTTGGAGGGGGAATTTTTCGTGTGTTTGTGTGTGTGTGTCATTTTTGTTGAGCTCACTTGGTGGTGTGCCTCGCCCAAGCGGTCCTTTGTACTTGAGACATGAGCTCACTCCGGTGACCAATCTTCTCGCTGACCGACCTCCCGAGCACGTTCCTCCTCAGGTTCGAGTCGTCGAAGGCGCCCTGCCCGTCGTAGTCTGCGCTCGCGTTCCTCCCAATCTGCCCGAGTTTCGGAACGAGTGACGACGATGAGGGACCACCGGGCGGAGCGAGCAGGAGCATCCTGTTTTGTTGATCGTATTGCTGCTGCTGCTGGTCGTGGTGGAGCGGTTTGATAAACGGACTGCCTGGGTCCTTGACGACTGGTAATACTGGCTGGCCACTACTCGTGAATATCGTCGCGAGCATCTCGTTCGATGATGTCGCGCCGTCCCCACAAAGCACGCCCCTCGAGCTGGACGTGGACGACGACTGCGACTGGTTGCTGTTGCTATTCGCCATGATCAGCGAGGCGGACGCGTTCGCGAACGGCGACGAGTAGAGCAAGTGCGTTGGGGCTGGAGCGGGAGCGTACGCGTACGGATAACCGTACCTCTGGTGCGCTGCCAGAGCGGGGAAGTAGTGGTGGGAGCCGCTCGACGCTCGAGCATTGTTGTCGTAGATCAGCGTCTCGAGGAGCGCAGCGTTCTGTCTGCGAAGTGCCTCGATCTCTTGGAACGAGATTGGGAGGGTGCTTGGTGGTGGGGGAGGGGGTGTGTGCGTCGGTGAAGACTGCTGCTGGTGAAGGGCGTGGTGGTGATGGTGCTGCTGAGAGCTGTACACCTGTTCATACGTTATTTTGCAACATTTAAATCTCGGTTTCTTTTAAAATTGATTGGGGGAGGGACACACTACGGAGGCTACATAGAGCAACACATTTAAGGTCCGTCCATGCAATAATATCATCACATCATCACGCGTATATTACACATGAGCGTGCGCGTTCGGGATGGTTTGAATCGACCATGCAACATTATTTGGATTGAGGAGTCACACACTAATTAATTTACACATTCATTAATCACACATCATTATCACACGGTTTAATAAAAAGGGGTAATTAATTAATCGACAGAGCTCAAATCCAAAAAAAAACTTCAAACGACAAGAACACACATGCAGTAAATTGAATCTCAATTGTTTCCATACCTGTGGTAGCGTCACACCGGTCGCTCCGGCGATGCTGTTGGATGATGCGGCGCCGATACGCTCCTTGGCCGCTGTCCCGGTGACAGCTTCGAGCTCTTGTATGTGGCGCACTAACGTCTGGAGGTGGTCAAGCAGCTCTTTGTTGTGAATCAATAGCTGGTGCGTTCGGGCCTAATTTTTTTTGGACGAATTGTATTGTTAAAGGTTGTTTTCAAACGTGTAAACGTGTAAAAATTTGTATGAGTGTTTATACCTGCGCCTCAATCCTGGCTGCAGATTCTGCAGCGAGCTGGTCCCTGAGAAGCTGAATCTGAGCAAGCGCAGCGCGCGTGTTCTGTGTCTGCTGCTCGAGCTGTTCCTTGAGGAGTTGGGCCTCGTGCACCTGCGACAACTGCTCCTTGTTGCTCATGCTCATATTTCCGAACATCTCGACAGTCTTTATAGGTTTCGGGTTCTCCTTGAAAAACGAGTGGGCTTGTGTTGGGGTCGGCACTGTTGACGAGCACGGCGTCGTCAGGTTCATGAGGTCGTGCGTCGAGCTGCTCACCAGGTCACGCTTCGTCAGGTCGAGGTTCTGCGGCTTGTTTATTAGTTTCGATTGAGGTGGTGTTGGCACTTCCACTGGGTCAGTGGGTGGTGGCGGCACCGCAGGAGGTGTGCTCGACTTGCTGCTCGACGACGGGGGCTTGTCCCCGATAAGGCTCGTCGAACTACCAGTCCCGTTATTGTTAAGCATCGTTGTTGTTGGTGGTTCGGCTACCTGAACTAACTGCACGTTTTTATTATTATGATCTGGTTGGCTCGTTGACCCGTCCGTGACCTTGGACTGAGACAGATTTGTGTCCGACTCGGGGATCTCCTCTGACTCGTCCTCCTCGCCTGGTGTTCCCACCAGCTTGTGGCATACCTCAAACGCCTGGCCGACTGTGCGCACGATGCGCATCGCTTGATTCTGCAAACATTACACATTTTATATTAACACATATTTTCCAATAATTTTTTTTGCAGAATCGAGTCAAATTTCAAACGCATGAAAAAACAATGTCGTCAAATCTGAACCTCAAGGTCCTCAACATCCTCAACAATGACTCTAGCATTGTTCTTGACAGATCCTTTAACGGCCTTGATAGAACTCCCTAACGGCTGCCTGACCTCTACAAACTTCCCTACCCCACCACCACTACATTGCTCCGACTCTGCAATCTTGTTAAGACTGCTTGTTGAGTGTGACACTACCTCTGGCTCACGGAAACAGAGTTTCTTCTGAGCCCTGCACTTGTCACTGCTGCTCCTCCCCGTTCTCAACATTGGAGACGCTGGAGCAGCGGTATCCGGGGTGGGCGGTGTGGTCAGCAGGTTCCCCTGCTGCGCCGCCTGCTCCTTACTACTATTACTCGTGGAATGGCTCCGTACCACCGCGGTAGCCATGTTTCGTAAGTATTCTATCTTTTTGCCGTTTAAACACACTACATCAAGTGAAAACTATTTTATAATTATTTCAAACGGGTATAATAATCACACACACACACACGCACAACGGTCCCCCTCACACTCCACCATTTGACCCAGATATTATCATCTCTCGCAAAAAAATAACATGTATTTTGGAGAGAGAGAAAAAGAGGTTGGCTTTTTTGGAATAATGAAGATTTAAGAAGAAAAAAACGAGCACGCGATACACTCGGTGGCGAGTATATAAGAACCTAACGGGGTGAGCCGTGTATGTGTGTGTTCGAGAAACTGTTGAAATGAACAAGAAATGCAAAAAATCTAAAAATAGGCTTTTGTAGAGCATCGTGATATTGGAATAAGTTTAATTCTATTTTTCGCTCGTCGTCATATGCTTTTTCTGAGACTCAAAAAGCTCGAGAGAAATAGAAGCCTCTTTTTGCTCGTTAACTTGCGACTGGATATTCCCCAGAGAGAGTAGCATACAATTTATAAGTTATATAGATCCGTTCATTTGGGGAGACATCGTTTTTATAATAGGTTCCTTTGGGGAAAGAGTGTGTGTGTGATCTATTTTTGAGATGGGAAAAACCTTGAAAAAATAATATACTTTTTGTGGATATATACACGTATTTCTTATTTTTTTCGAATTTATTTTTTCCCTGCATTTAATATCAGAAGATGCTTTTAACATGATCATGATAAGAGGGATTCTCTTTTTGGGATTGGAGCTCTCTCTGCGCTGCATCTCATTTTTTGGCAGACATTATTGATGTTCGTGCGGTTATTCTTATAATCGTAGTGGGTCGTTTTTATTCGCACTTGACCCTGAATCTAATTCTAATATAATGTTGTTTGGTATCAAGACAAATTTATTCTCGGGACGACAACTATATCGGACCACACGCGTGTTAAAACTCCTCCACAAAAAAATGTATAGAGATAGTAAAATTTTTGATATATTTCGTTACCTTGTTTGCTGCTTTGAACACACAACAGTGGAACACGTTCGATGACGTCTCTCTCGCTATGTAGCTGAAGATCTTGACGTCTTGAGAGTCGTGAGACACGTAGAAAATCCTACATATATTTACAATAATCGGGCGTTAATGAATAAAATTATTATATAATTTGCGTAAACCGGATGTATGTGTCCAGTCTGAATATTATGAACAATTTAATTTTGGACAGGATGTTGTTACCTGTAAATCGGGTGGCAGAGCACGACCATGCTGCTGTTACCGTCGACGTCGACGTACGAGTTGCTTCGTTTCTGTGCACAAAATTTTAACACCAAAAACCATTTTATAATTTTTATATTTTTTTATTAAATATGTGTGTATTTTTAATTGGAATACTTTTTTAAAAACCAACGGGTTTGTTAAATAAACTGTTTAAAGATGATCGTAAAATATTGTGGATTCAGGTGGCTCATATGCTCATAATGTCATACAAACGTGTATGTATTCATATATTAAATGTCAAATAAAAACTGCATGAAAAACTCAAAATATATGTTCGTTGCGGTTGCATAATCGTATAATATTATAAAAAATATATACAAATTAGTCAAATGTTTCGTAATTTCCTGATTGAATGGAAGCATCAAAATGTATTTCTGTGTGCAGCTTATATGTTTTAAAGCCGGCTCTCTTCTTGAACGGAGGATTTGTATCTCCACCATAAATCATCCTCAATTGAAACGTGTCGCACACGCACAGCATATATTTTTTTACTGGAAATAATGAATTGTCTGTAGAAAAGTGATGTAAATGTGTGCATAAGCAGATTGCAACGTACAATAAATTATTTTTCAACAAAAACCTCAGTCATAAGTTATTTAAAAGATAGTCTAGACTCGTTTCTGCATCATCATCCATTTAAAAACTGCACGTATAATGACTATTACACTGTTTGTCATCCTCAAAATATGTAGAAAGCACATGACACATATCCCCAAAAAAAGTATAAAAAACTGACCTTCCGTTTCCTGTTCTTTTTCCTAAGCGTCGTTTTCATCCCGTCAACGGACACGGTGAGCGTCACCTTTTTCTTTTTAACTCCCTTCGACTTGAATTCGACCTGAAAAAAAACACAATACATAACACATATATAAGCATCGCATATATACCCCGTCCGTAATAACGAGAGTGCATATACTGCTCAAACAAACGAAAATTGTACTTGTCATCACTCAAAAATCACGTCATTCCTACTCCCTCAAAAAGAACTTTTCATTAAAATGCCTAATTCTGCGTCAATATAAAAACTACTTTCCTCCATTACTCGAGAGTGTTTTTTTGAGAGTGCAAATATTTGCAAATATATCTCTCGAAATGTTATACTCATGTAAAAAAATCATGTAGAAATGCATATAACAAACTCACCCTGACTCGTCTCATGGCGGCGACAATCTCCACTCGACTCGTCGGCCGTGGAATGTCCATAGAGCCAATGAACTGCAAAAGTACAAAAAAAATATTCGAAAAAAATACATATAAAAAATTTAAGCATGTGGGTCACTGTGCCATGAATATGATGTTCCTCTCGTGAAAGTGGAACGGATACAGACGATATATCTTTGAGATTTTGCTGGTGGAAATCTGGAAATGTATATTTCACTTTATTTTGAGTGAAAGTGCAAAAACATAACAGGATGCATGTTATCTTGTACATACGGGATATGCGAGATGATAAGTGTGATGCCTATTACCTTGCAGTTAAACGGTATCCCATGCTGGAACGCCTCATCCGGCATGAGCGGTACCCTCGTATCCAAATCATCGCTCTGCACCAAATTGTACTGCTTATTCTTGGACGGCATTTTTAATAATTAACTTTACTTTTCCCCCCACAAACTTGTTGAACACAAAAATCACGTAAAATATGTTATAAAATCGAAAAACTAATACGATTGTGAAAAATAGTATTATAGTGCACGCGGGAATTTTTGATATGTATGAAATTTTAAAAGAGTTTTGTATCGGTTCTTTCGTGTCTCTCAACTCCGTAGCATGATGAGTAATTTATATGGGCGTGTCGTCACTTTCAAAGCATGATGCCGGTGGTTGGAAGACGCGTACGACGACGTGCTACTGGAATAGCGCCGCTCCAGAATTCAATATTCTTCGGAGGACTCTGCATATTATCGAGTTAAAACACGCGCAAAACTATTAAAAAAACTTGTTAACTTTAAACACTCATATAATCTCGCAGTTCAGACTCTTCTGTTTAACTCGATGTTGTTGTATCAAGAATCTCTCAATTTGATGTGTTGCACATACATTGATCGATGAGTCACTCGTCCACACCTCATATCCGTTATAATCTAGAGCACACACACACATCCACAATGAATAAAGTGTTCAATCAACCCATCGAATCCATACAAAGTAAAAACAATTTCTCAATGATAATTAACACCACAATTTGCGACTGTGCGTGATGAATTTGATTTTATTATTTGTCGCAGCAGTAACGTATATAACTTTTTGCTACCTCAACGTATATTCACGTAACGTTTCATTATCATGTTGCACTGACTCGTCTGTTCAAAAAATTCGATTGACTCATCCATTCAAACTCGTTTTTCACACAAACGCTCGACTCTAAGTGCACTTACTAAACGGAAGACACTGACAATGTTTATGACCAAATGACCAAATATAATCCCGCATATTACCCGATTACAAAAAAACTTACAAATTAAATTTGAAAGACAAAAAAACAATACTTTTTTTTCAAAAAAAAATTCTCGTCCACTTTGGAAGATCATATGTGTGAGTGCTACATATTCGTGGTGGAAATATAGTGTCTATGCGAGACGATGAAAAAAAAACCCGGGTAGCACGACATCGGGGAAATAACAAAAAACTGGGTTTCCCGTTTCCAAACTCTCACTCTCGTAACAAAATTCTTTTCTTTTTTTTCCAACAAAACTTTACACACGTACAAAATAACCACTTGAGCGTATATACGCTTTCCGAAATATATGTTCGTACTTTTCTCTTTCTCTCACTCTTTTCTCGGCATCCGTCCAACCAGGTCAAACACTCGCGATTCTCTCGGGTGGGATATGTATTATTTTTTTGCTATTTTTTTCGCAAACATTTGCATACGTACGATTTTCTTGATAAATACGTGGGACTATACATATAATCCAAAGTATTTTTTAATATTTTGAGGCTTATCCGCGTTTTACGAACACTTTTTTTCAGATTTGAAATTCGTAATTTTGTAGGTTGGACACGGACAAGCATACGTTAGATTCAGTTTAAAATGAATATAATTTCACAATGATTCGTGTATCCTCGTCTCCCCATGTCAAGATACTAGTATGCATTCCGCATCGTTTGAATACACAGAAAAAAAAGACAATCGAAATAAAAATAATCCCAAAATTAACTTTGATGCATTGGGCGTATAGTGTCCCATACACCGAAATAATCGCCGGGGTTATAATCATGTATTATTGTTAAATCCAAAAGACTCGAGTTGCTAATTAACTTTAGTGTACACACGCCCTTGTCCATTTGCAGTCGGACACAATTTTTGACATATCCACACAATAGGAATTTTGTGCATGTAAATAAATTGTGTGTAGCTTCCGGAGGAGATTGCAAAACACACACAAAAAACTCGTCTAATTGAAATGCGGCGAATGTCTATGTTGTTGGATGCACTTTTTTAAGTATATTTTCGAATCGTGTAAAAACTTTGAATTTTGAAGTTTAACGTGTCTAAATATCGGTATTAAATTTTGAATAAAAAAGAATCCGACTCGCGTTGTATGGATTGATGCGTTCTCCTTCACCACCACACACACACAATCGAGTAAAAATTGCCCTTTTTTAATGCAGTTGGAATGTTTGAGTCACTGCTTCTCCTCCTCAACTCAAAAGAGAGTTTGAATCGTAAAAGAGCGGACGATGAGGTAGTACGTGTGTGTATAAAAAAGGGGTGAGTTGTTTGACAAGTCGAGGAGAATGAGAGGGTCTCTCTCTCTCTCTCTCTCTCTCGTTGAATCATGTAATTTTCGACGTACCTAAAAAATACGAAATACTTGAACACATACGACCGTAGTCTAAACCTAAACGAAGTCGCTGGCTGGCACACCTGAAGAAGAACAACCCGCAGGTAACCAACTACACATATCTGTTTAAACTTGTATGCATGCGTGCAACAACCAAACTCCTCTCTTTTTGTTGGACGAACAACCGTGTGAGTCAGAGAACTTCTTCCATTTTTTTTCATGAAACTCGGGGTTGTGTTTCTGTTTGAAAGCACCTGTGTTAATTCTATCCGTCCACAAAATACATTACACATATCCTGATTACATACATGTTTGCGGATATGTTTCGTTTTTAGACATCATCGCTCCAGCAAAATAATACACAACGTTGCGCAAAGTTTTTTTTGTTATCGTGTTGGCTGGATTTGCGTGAATAGGTATTCTGAATCGCTTTTCATGACATTGAAAATTTTCGTGTGTGTGTATTAAACGCGTGTGGTCATGTGTAATATAACGCAACATATGTATTTGAGGAGAGGAATTTCGTTGGATATATGATGCTTCTGCGAAATATATGTATAAAATATTAAGCTCGATAAAAAAATTAGGGGTGGAAATTTGTTTTATACTCGAAGGATATGCATACGAAAATGGTAAAAACATGTGAGGATATGCGCCCTGGAATATATCTTTTTTACTCTTACTTTTTATACGCTGAGGGATGTGTATACATGCACGTCAAGTCTTCGCTTTCAAAAGGGATGTTGTGTGTTGAATTTTTAGGGGGTACTCACACACGATAATACGAGATATACAAAGATAACGTGAAATTTTGGTTTGCCAAATAAAATTTAGTTTCAAGGTTACTGGAAAAGTATGAACGTATATATATCCCTGCACAACACTATATACCCATGTTTCCGGATAATATTTTTGTATATCGAATTACTCTTGAGCTGCGACCATATATTATGTACTCAAAACTTCTTCATCTAAAAACTTATATATTTTTTAGCCACTGACAAAAGATCTAACAAAATTGTTCTTTTTTTTCGCAAGAATTTTTCGCTCCTCTACAAACTCAAATGAATTTTGTTCAGGAATTCCGAGGTACTTTGTTGAAAAGAAAACTTCCACGAATTCCATGAAAATTGAGAAAAAAACTGCCTTTATCCCTCTCCTTCTCTCCCGCTATGCTCATCCCCCTCTCGCAGAAAAAAAAGTCTGCAATGATATCTATAACGTTATAGTAAATTCTGTTACATAACGAATATAACACAGAGCAACCAGAAAGCATATAACCAGTTTTTTCTTTCGCAGTAACACCCTCGTCTTGGGAAAACGTGAAAGGAACACATATTTCTTCACGGTCTCCCGAGTCTTTGTTTGAACACGGTCGTCGCCCTACAAAAACCCTATAATTTTATTTTTCCTTTCTGCGCTTTCCACCATCATAATTTTTCTGTGTGTCTCTCTAATCCGTCAGTGACTCATCTAGATACACGGTCTGGGGCACTACAACCGTGGGAATTATATACTCCCTATTTCTCTCAATCGATACAATTGAAACGTATGATTATGATTGGGGTAAGAATTTATATGCACATGCAAAAGTGCACTGAAAATCTAGGAAACGTGCAATAAGTATTAGATAGTATGCGCAGACACGTTAATTGTCATGAAAACCTATCTTTTTACGCTAAATTTCATATTGCGTAAAAAATAAGGTTTCTACGCATTTTGCGTGCTCTATTTTTTACGATAACGGAGCCACGTAAAAACCATGACGTAAAAAAAATTTGCTACAATCTCTTGGCAAATTTGAA
>JAQFZW010003593.1:0-12512 GCA_034687055.1 Heteromurus nitidus | reverse complement strand
CTTGTTGCGGTGCAACATTGCACTCTGAAGCCAAGGCTTCAGAGAATGCTTCTTTTATCTCCCCTAACCAAAAATGGTCTGCCCCTGCATTGCGGGTTATCGTTATCATTGTCGTATGGCGCCTTTTTGCAAACTCGATGCTTGGCGGGAAGATATAAATTCTTGAAATTATTGCACATCCGATCTTTCCAGCCGTCGGCAGCTGTGCTCGTGAAGATATTCAAATCATGCCGACCCCTTCCACCATATTTATCCGAAAGGTAGCCATAATCCGAGAGATTTTCTGTGGTGCACGTTCCCTAAAGCTGTTAAATGGTTCAAATTGAACTAGTTCGAACCAGTTCATTTGGTTCGGTTCAGGGTTTGGTTCAGTTCATTTCCTCGAACCAAATTTTTTTGAACCAAACCAAATGGTTTTGTTTCAGGCCTTGACACAAACCGAAACGAACCAAATAAACCGTTTCAAATTGGTTCAAAACATATGCTCACAGAAAGCAATAAATTACAACAAAATTGACATTCTCCGCAATGTCAAATGTTTATAAAGAATAGTTAGAGTTATATTAAAAATTTTGGACCCACACTTGAACAATATGAACAAAATATCCATGATACTTCGGGTGATTTTTATTATTTATTCCATGGATAAATTAGGTAAATATTGTAGTTTCATATTAAATAAAGCGGCATAGCTTTATATTTATATTATTACCTAGAAAATTTCCAATAATTCTTGAATATATGTACGTGATACGGATTATGATTTTTCTTAATGTGATTAGCTTATTTTAATGGAAATTAGAAACAAAACATATCCTGTACATGTCAGATTTAATGTATAGTACACTGAACCAAATTGAACTGGTTCAGTTTAGTTCGAGCCATTGAACTGAACCAGAACCGAACCAAAAAGTCCTGGAACCAAACCGAAACAAAAAACGCTGAACCATTCGTCGCTTGAACCGAACCAACTGATTGGTTCTGAACCGTTCTGAACCATTTAACAGCTTTAACGTTCCCGCTCCAACTGGCGGACACGTGATGAGGGAGCACCTCGTTAAGGAGGCAATGTACAGCTCAACCGACCTGAAATGCTTGCACATCTGCTGCTCAAATCCACAAGAGTTCTCGTGGAGATACGTGTCTAAATGCCCCACGCCATTACTCATTCCGAGCAAGGAACTTGCGTGAATTGCGTCCACAAAATTCGCGTCTGTACTTCGCAGAGTGCTGGTATCATTCACGCTTAGAAGGAGACCGGGAGGGTCACAGGATTCAAATATTCGTCCGGCGGGATCAAGTCCTGCGAAAAATATATTTTAAAATGTTTTCGTAGTTTGTCATTTTCAATTTTTGTCTTTTAAAATATTACCAGAAATTCTCTGAATGCGGAACTTGATCTGTCTCGCAGCTGATCCGGAGATGTGAGCGCCCATACTGTGTCCAATGAGGTAAATGTATTTTTCTTTGTCAAACTTCCTCT
The DNA here is from genome assembly GCA_034687055.1 of Heteromurus nitidus. Taxonomy (NCBI): domain Eukaryota; kingdom Metazoa; phylum Arthropoda; class Collembola; order Entomobryomorpha; family Entomobryidae; genus Heteromurus; species Heteromurus nitidus. Next base: position 11,029 of record JAQFZW010003593.1, on the reverse strand, counting down.
CGATGAAGCGACTCACATTCGCAGCCACAATTGGAACATTTTTATTCGCCACTGTCGCATAATTCCCCGTAGTTGAGGAAGGGTGTTCGAGCGAGTCAGCTATAAATTACATTTTTTTTGATTATAATGATCTACTCAGAATGAAGTTATGAAAATATATAAAAATATTTAAGCAAATTACGAATAGAATAATCCCTCCAGTCCACCAAAACCACCACGTCAACATCATCCGTTCCCTCGAACAACGCGTTCTTGACACTGACACCGTCACTGAGCTCCTCGCTAGCAAAACCATGAATGTAAAAGGCAACCTTCTGGAACTTCTCAAAATTAACCGTTGTCCCAACAAAGCCGTTGTCCGGTTCAGATCTCCGATAAGCAATATAGTCGATTTCTGGAGGATTCTGGCTAGCATTATCATCTGGGTCGTAGACTTGAAATGTGCTCAAATCCAGAATGCGAATTGTTGTTGGAACGTCAATGCGAGGAGGTTCCTCCTGCTCCTCATCCCCTCCACTTCCACAATTATTATTATCCCCACCACACTCACTGTCCTCATCGTCACCACCACCCTCGCAAACTTTGTCCAAAATTTTGCAATGCACCGAGTTCGGCTTCTCCTTACAAAGTCGCCCATTCGCTGAGTCCGTGGGGTCGCACTTGACATCTCGAGTTAGCCTACAATCCCTCTCGTCATCCCCATTCGGACACTCCTTGGCTCCATTACAAATCGCCTTTGGCTCAACACATAAATTCGTAGTTTCACACTTGTAAGTCTTTCTCAGGTTGCCCCAGTTGCATTGGAAAGGGCGAAAGAAACGCTCACAATTCCTCGCATGATGATCCGCAAAGAGACAGTCGGGTACTCTTCACAAACATGGCCAAGGGGAAGGCAGCGTTGGCTCGTTTTGGTTCGGCACCTCAGCCCAGCCAAGCCATTTGCTTGAGTGCATCGAGAGCAGCCACTGAAGGAGAGCACAGGGTCAGGCCGACTTTTCGTGGAAGTGCTCCAACTCAAATCGTGTCCTTTGCAGTCCCTCTCTGTCCAAAATGAAGTGCACTTGTTTCCAGCTACTTGAGTGAGCCTGGACAAGTTACCTTCACGAAATGGAAGATTGTAGCAGTCAATATCCTCAAAGAGCTGGCTAAAATTGAAAGCGGAACATTGCTGGCTTCCCCAGATGGAGAGGACGACCAACACGCGTAAACTAAGTTGCGAAGGGCTCTTTATTTCGCCCATTTTCCAAACCATTTCCCCCGGAATGAAATCAAGGTTGACCTTTGGAGAAGCTTTTTTGCTGAATGGACAGATCTCCTGGATTCCAGGCAGTGCTTTTGCTTTCTTTCATAAGGTTGTTGGGTGCAAAATAAATAAGCGAGATGTCTTTTTCTAGGTGAGTGAGGCAGGTGCGATGTATGCGCAACTTGTATTTACTTTCGCGAGTTCTTAAATGCATTTTTATGTAGTTTGTGTACAGCAATGAATTTTTTGACTAGACACGGGACACCCTGTTGTCTTTTATGGAGTATAAAAAGAATAAACCTGACAAACAGGACTTACGAACTTACGAACTTGCGCATATGTAAGACACCATTTAGGTTGTCAAATACAGAAAAATCAAACATTGTGACGGTTCAAGCTATAAAACCACATTTTTTACATTTGACCCCATTTAGAAGGTGAAATTCAAAAACCCATTTATGCAGGGTGATATAACGCATTGAGGCGCGTCGAATGATATATCACATGCCCTATGTTGCTATTTGAAAAAGTATGGTGACGGTTACAAAGTGACCGTTAGAGTTGACCAATTTTGCCCATCTACGAACTTGACCTGTCTTTTGACCTCTATTATCGATTGCCGAAAAGAGATTTTGAAAAAGTCAAACGGCATGGCCGCTATCGTGCTGACGGACAGACAGACGCCGCAACCATTCTCAACAACTTGCTTTTCAGCTTCGCTCCGCAAGTTAATAAATATGTCAAGATGTACGGATTGAGCTAGATGCAGTTAAAGAGCCAATTATAAATGATGATTTATGGTCACATTGTATATACAATGCTAGCAAATAAAACAAGTTTTTTACGCTGTTTGTTACAAGTGCAAAGCTGATCAAAACAGGTAATCTTCATCAGAGATCACTCAAGACAAGTTTGCATTTTTATACGAGACGATGGAAGTCTTTTGCTTCTCATCAGCATACACCTGTCTAGACCGAATAAATCAGCTGCATTTTTGTGCATCGTGATCGTGAGCAAACATTGTCTTTTATGGTTACCATATCTTATGTAACCATAAGACAAATTTTTATGAAAAATTAATAAACCACAAAGAGTTTCTTCATACAATGTCTGGTTCAACAATAAACATTATGTTCACTTTTTGTGAAGAGATTTAAGGTTGGACATTAATACGGGCATTAATTTCGCAGCAGACGAGTATCCCTCTTTTTTCGGCACTTACAAAGTAAATTCGAAGGTCATCGTGAAAAATTGTTTCTTGAAATTTAGCAAGTTTTATTACTTCTTCACATTCAATTGTGCAACTTCATATTTTATCAATTTATGATGGGCCACGGGAGACAACTCGATCTAACTATTCTGTTGTTTTCTCTTCATTGTCCCATTTCGCAAAAGTTCCCCTCCAAATCCAACGAATGCCAGAATGATTCCAGAAATGAACAAGCCATACACAGCCAAAAGATCTGATGATGTCAGCGGCTTATTCTCACCGTCGTCACCCAACTCAAAATCCTCCGTATTCACCTTTATCGCATTTGTAGAATTCTCTTTCTCCTCCTTCGCCTTCTTCCCAGCATTCCGCTTCAACTCCTCCAAACTTTCCTCCAACCACCTGTCCACTAATCTTCCCGCCTTGGCTGCGTTCACCATTCGAGCGATCGCCTCCCTAAAAATTGTTTCCTTTTGGAGTCCAAATCCTCCTTGAAACCGTGAGCCCACCTCCCTCCCAAATTGGAGAAACTTCAATTGCTTGTCGAAAGGGGAAAACCTGTAGATTCCATCAAGGGCCACCCTCTTCCACGAGATACAAGCAGTTCTCTCTCCAGCCGCAGCGACTAAACACTTCCTCACATCCTTCTCGAGGACCATTCTCTTCGCAATCCCTTTCATGACGGGACTCGTCGATCTTCGAAACGCTTCCAGCTCCATGCCTCCAATCGACTTGAGAAGGATCGAGTATTCGGTATGCTCATGCAACTCTTGGTAGCTGTCTGGAACGAAAGGTTTGTCCGCGAATGTGAGGAAGCTGACGAGCTTGCTTCTGTACGCCGTGCCAATCATGTAGCAAAAGAATATCCAGAGGAGGACGAGTTGCCTCGAGTTGGAGAGGTTGCACCCTTGCTCGAGAAGCGTTTTGTAGAGTTCTTCCACAATTTCGAGGACCAAGTGAATTCTCAAAAAGCCCTTCTCAATTAAAGTTTTTAATACAAAAATGATAACGAAAGCGAGAAATGTGAGGAGCACTGCGAGCCAAGCATCCGCTTTCAAAGGTCTTATCAAAGCAGACCAATGCCGCTTTCCTTGAGGTGCCCTCAAACAAAATTCAAGAGTGGCGGAATACGTGTCAACCATTGTGATGTACGGATTCCGCTGGAAATGATAGCCTAAAGTTGCTCCGAGGTCGGCTCTCCCACTCACAAGTTCCTCCATCACCCCATTCCAGGAGCCGTTGGCCAGCCGACCGTAGTAAGGATTCTCGACGTAGGTCACTGTGAAGTTGGCAACTTTCGAGATGGCATTTATGAGATGGTACTGGTGACCATTATAGCCCCCGTCGTCGCTTTTTGAAAAGAAAGGTGACGTGTTGACGTACGCCATTGTCAACTTTCGTCCGCTCAGATTTTCCAGTCTGCGAGGGACAAGACAATTGGGAGATTCGTAAAATGTTCCCGTGTATACCCGGGGCTCGAGGAGGTAGCCAATTCCAGATAAGGAATCCACGTAAATTCCCAATTTGCGTGCGAATTTGTCAATTATGAAGCACTTCTGAAGATAAGTTGCCAACAGAGTTTTGTCTGTGGCGACGAATAGAAACTGGTCAAACTCAGGATGCCCCAAATGGTTGTCACAAGAGGAGGACTTTCCCTGAATGAGCACAACCGTAGACCAACACTGCGACAAATGTTTCGGCTTTGCACGAAAATACTGGTGGTTCCCCGTCGACAGAATGTGCACGACGAAGGGCTGTTGGAAACTTGAAATTGGGCCAAAATCGAACACTCCATTTAAAATGGGCGAATATGAGAGAATCTTTAAGAAGCACGTGAAACCTGTTACTTCCCATTGGCGATGGACAACTTCCAAAATCTGGGACACGAATGAGGTTGAGAAAGTTTCCGACAAAACTCCAAAATTGGAAATCGCCAGTACGAAAGATATCAAGATATCGTATATCTTCATTTTTTTCGGAGGAAATTTGGACAATTCCACGTTCTATTCCACCGATATAAGGAATTATTGCAAGCATTCTGTATCAAAGTGACTACTCGTTGTGGGCGTCTGAGACGGGAATATGAAATGCGAGTGGATCCATCAATTACATACCTTTCCTTCAGTCCAACAATTGCCAGGAGAATATTGAACATCAATCATGACCAATTATATAAATGAAAGACAGAAACACTTTTGAGGAGTAAATGCCATTTTATTTCTAAAACGTGGAATCTTTTAATTGAATCGTCAATACAGCATGTATTTAAGATTTTGGAGTGGCGTGTGAACATTTGTGAGTGAGTGTGATAGTCGAAACTAGCGAAGTGTTTGTTGCACCTTCCTTTAAAGAAAATTTCGTCCTTGTAACTTCTGGAGTGATGTGTTGTCTACTTTTCTAACTGTCTGCTGGAAGCTACGATTATGTCCAATAAGAAATTTAGTTAACATCTACACCGTCTCGTTTGGTTCAGTTTTAAAGTTTTTATCCTTGATGGTAGCCGACAGCTTCACGTGTAGCACGGAATACAGTTAAATATTTTAATGCTGAAAGTGCGGAGAGTGTGAGACACCGAGCTTGAATACAGAATGAAATCCGTCCCATTTTATAAATTTTTTGGAATGTTGAACTCGAGGCAATTGGCATTTAATTTAATTTTTAAAAAAATTGGCAAAATGTCAGTTCGTATCACCGCTGAGTTCTCTACATTTTAACAGAATTTATTTTGCACACTATTGCCTTCTTTTTATGTCGCCATCAATCAACAAATATCATAATCCCTGGCTAGAAACTGGGCTTGTCGTTTCAGCTCGTCGTTCAACCGCCGCTCCAACGGTAGATGTGTTTCATCTCGACTCACATGAATGCTGCGAAATCGTTTCCATAACTCCAGATACGCCTCGTCGCTGGTCTGCAAGTTTCAGAAAAAACGAATAAAGCAAGCAAAATCAACAAAAATATTACTGAACTCGAAGTATGAAAAACTGAATTCTTTAAAATCATACAAGTGCTGAGAGGGTGACTCTCAAAGAACGCAAGTATGCCAGTTGCATAAACCCATTTCGGATGGAATCGTCTGACAGCAGAGGACTGTCCGTCCGGAATTCCAGCAAATCTGTACGAAAGAAAGAGCAAATCACGAAAAGTTCAGACTGATGAGAGAATAAATACAAAATTCATAAAAATCCCATCTTCAAATCGACAAATGGATCTTCTTACACTTCAGATTGGTGATATTCGGCATCCTGGATCCATCAGGAAGCCTTCCTGTGACTCCAAAGTCATCAAATGTCTCAGCGGGGGAGCGAACAATAAGTTTCCTCATCTGTGGCCAACGACCGCATAGCCTCCAGAAGGACTTGTTGTCCAGAGGCCCTTCGAACACTCTCACGTTCCTCGCCAAGTCCGCAATCAACTCCAAATCCGATTCTCGCAATTCCGGGACACGGAAGCCCCTTCTGCCGACAGTAATCTTTTCCAAATTTGTCAATTGAACCATTTTCATCCTGGTTCTATCTGTTGCTTCCACAATATCTTGAAGCTCAATGTTATTAAATGTGAGTTCTCGTAAGTTTGGAGTGCACTCCAGGAAATGAAGATTAGGCACAATCCCACTTGCATTTATTGCCAGGCTGGTGAGGGATGTAAGAGGCATGGTAAAAGCATCACGGACTAAATGGAATCCGGATCGCGAGAGAAGTAACTTCTCCAAAGTCGATGAGTGATTCTTGTATAAATTTGAGAGAGCTGTTTCGTCGATGTGCTCACATATCACGACTGATACATCACGAAATCGCAAATGCTCCGAGCTTAACAACTGGTTTAACAAACCCACTTCATGGCCTAACGCTAAGTCCTCCGCGTATCTGTTTTAAATATGAATTATCGAATATTTTAAAGTTAAATCTTAAATTAAATTTTAGAATTTTGTTACTCATGGGAATTTGGTAGTGTTCTATCCAAACTTGGGCTAATGGATAATCAGATGCGGGGGTCAGAAAAATGTTTTTGAGCCTCCCACGGGATTATTTTTGGTTCCGGATTATCCCGGATTTCATTGAGTGAAAAAAGGCGTAGTCGGTAGCGACCTGCCCGAATTTCCCGGATTTTAAAATAGCGACATGCACGATTTTCCCGGATTTTTTCGGCCAAAATTTCCCGGATTTTCAAATGCCCTAGTCGGTAGCGACTCGCCCGATTTTCCCGGATTTTAGTCGGTAGCGACTCGCCCGATTTTCCCGGATTTTTTTTTGCCCAAAATTTCCCGGATTTTAGTCTGTAGCGACTCGTCCGATTTTCTCGGATTTTTCGCTCGTAATTTCCCGTATTATTTTTTCGCTCACAATTTCCTGGATTTTAAAATGCCCAAGACGGTAGGGCCATGCGGGATTTTCACGGATTTTGAAATGCCCAGTTTGAGCGGCGGGGGCCGAAAGGTTGTAGTGGGGATAGAATTATTATTATTATCCCGGATTTCGGGGGGGGGGGGGTCTAAAGGATTCAGAATTAGGAATTTTGTAACAATATGGTACTGCTACTCTGCGAAAATCCAAATAACCTAACCTAACCTAACAAATACAAGCAAAATTACAGAATGTTGCATAACAACCTGCAATTTTCTTGAACCTGTCGGGTCAGTTGCCTCCAAAATGGTAGATTTTCGCAGAGTAGTTTTACATCATACCCAGGACTATCCCGGATTTTGCTTGACTGGGGGGGTGTGGAGGCCAGAATTTCGGATTTTGACTTCCGCAAAAAGTGCCTAGTCGGTACGGTTTTGCCAAAAAATCCCGAATTTTGACTTTCAACAAAAGTGCTTAGTCGGTACGATTTTGCCAAAAAAATTCCCGGATTTTGTCTTCCGAAAAACCGCCTAGTCGAACGCGATTTTACCTAAAAAATCCCGGATTTTGACTTTCGACAAAAGTGCCTAGTCGGTACGCGATTTTGCCTAAAAAATCCCGGATTTTGACTTTCGACAAAAGTGCCTAGTCGGTACGCGATTTTGCCTAAAAAATCCCGGATTTTGACTTTCGACAAAAGTGCTTAGTCGGTACGATTTTGCCAAAAAATTCCCGGATTTTGACTTCCGAAAAAATCCCGGATTTTGTCTTCCGAAAAAAGGACCTAGTCGGTACGCGATTTTGCCTAAAAAATCCCGGATTTTGACTTCCGACAAAAGTGCCTAGTAGGTTTCAGGATATTTCCCAAAAAAATCCCGGATTTACGTACTATAAAATCCCGGCCACAATGCGGGCGCGTGGGTAACCTTTTCTGACCTAAGGGGAATCCCGGATTTTCCCCCGAAAAATCCCGGCCACAATCCACAATGTGGCCACGTGGGTAAACTTTTCAGACCCCCGATCAGATGTTGATAATGTAACACGGCGCAGCTCCAGCAGCCGTCCATTCATTAAATTGAAGTCATTGATGACATTAAGGAACTCTTCGACCTGCTCCAAAATAAAGCGGCACTCGATAATCTAGCAGAAAAAGAGAAAAACAATTAATCAATTAGTTGTCATGTAAAACCTCTCAACCACAGTTTATATTTTTCTTGCGTATAACGATACCTTCAAATTAGGAAAATACTTGAACAGAGGAATCCATGGAATTGCATGATCTTAACCGATCCCGATGGAAACGCTCTCTAAATTCGAGTGAACTTTGTCCTCGGAATTTTGGAATGGGAGGCGTTGCCTAACCATAACCACACTCTCGTCGTTGCTCATCTTCAATGAGCGGAGATTAGGAGTTTTATCCACGATTATGTCCCATAGCAAGCTTCCTTGATCAATGAGGATGGATTCACAAAGATTCAAGTTATGCATCCAGTGCCCAACACCGCTCCAAAACAGGTCCAAATCCTCAACTGACTCCCATCCCAATTTGGAACCGCCTTCCCCTTCCATTGGAGGTCTACGCTCAGATCCATAGGCTGGAAACTGGAAATAGTGCAACTTGAAATTTCTGTATGGGTGAGTTGAAGCTGCGGGAATGTCGTGCAGAAGCTTCATGGAACTGGAACAACTCAGGTAGTTACGATTATGTCGTCCACTGAATTGTTTGTGTTTGTGATTGGATACAATATTGACAACAGCGTTATTTCGCCAACGGCGGAGAGACAAATTATACCAAAGTTTGCAGACAAGTCGGAATCGCCTCAAGTCGCCCAATTCGCAAACTTGAAACAAAGTTTTGAGCACCTGCGCAAAAATATAAAAATTAAATTATAAAATTTATTTCAAATTTAGCATTCAACAGTGCAACTCAAAAATTATTAAAAATCACTCACCACATCATGCAACATTGGATTTCGAGTCATTTCCACACCTTCGTCAGCAGACTCAACATCAAGGTCACGTTTCTCCACCCGAGGCCTTTTGTCTTCTCCTTCCTCCTTGCTTTTCTCCAATTCCTCCATGGCATCCAAAACCACATTCACCTTACCACATAAGCCTCCTAATTTTTCTAAGCAGTGACATTCCTGCAGTTGCGAAAGAGACTCAGCTTCTGCTTGAACTTGAGCCAGCAAAATGCGGAGGGATTCAATTTTATCAGTCATTTCTCTAAAGTTGAAAGTGCAATTGTGAATTTGAATGTAAAAGAAAAATGTCGTTTCAAAAACTGGAGACTGACTGCGAAATGACATGAAAAAGGGGAAAATATTTTTCAATATACAAAACACGTGAAAATATGGAACACACGCAAAAAAATATTATGATGTTCTCCAGCCGCTGGATGAGTACAGCAACATCTGTCACCCCCACTCCCCGCCGGTTTATCCTTGTTCCACTCTCCCCCGATTTCAAGTCTTTGTTGCTTTTCACAAACGAAGTTGGAAGTTGGAAGTCATACAAACGAATATATCATGGTCAATGTCGTCAAACAAGATCAATATGACGAGTATGATTCTTCGGGAAACAATGTTAAAATTAATGAATTTAAAACTTTTCGTGCCCCTAGTTAGTATTGGTTATTTTTATTCATAAAACACTCTTATTAAATCTTCAATAATGAATATAAGTGCGTAAGAGAGATTAAAAAGTATTTCAAAATTTATCTGAATGAGATTCTCATTATTATTTTTTAAAGAATCGCAATCAAATCAAAGAAGCAAATATTAAATGTATGCAAACAAATTCAGTAATGTATAATTTTATTTGAATAATAAAAACAAATAAAAGTATGTCTGACCTGACATAAACTGAACTATGAACTGATGGTCGTAAATGATTGTAGCCGACTTGAGGTGGTTATCGATAGCGTACCCATTTCCTTTTAATCCAATGCGAGTTCGAAATAATCTAGTCTTCTGCTGGGCTGATACTTTTCTTCAGGTGCTTTTATCCCAACACCTTCAATCACTTTGTCTAAATGTCTGCACGCAACATGCAACCTCAGCTGGAGCGGCTCCTTCACCATTTTCCCGCAGTGTGGACACTCCAACATGGAAAACTCGAGATTTTGAAACCCCTCCTCCTCCCAACTTCTTGCAACTTTCTTTGCTTTTCCAACAATGCTCGCCACTGATTTCTCAAAGTCTTCATCCGAAATTCCGGCTGGAATGAGTTTCTTGGAGAAGGCAATCGTCGGATGGCTGGCAACGAGGTGAGCGCGACGACTCCCTGGACCTGTGAACGACTTGTGACAATAGTCACATTTCCATCCTTGTTTTTGAGTTTCCAAATTCGTTGTAAAGTAGTTTCGATTGGAGAATGAAGCATCAAAGTTTTTCTTTTTTGGGACGAAAGTAGTGACATCATCCGACCATTTCCTCTTCCTGCCAACCTTCATTCTTTCCCGAGGTGGCATTGGCTTCCACCCGATGAATGATGTGCCCAAGGCACTTTCCACTTCTGAAATGACTTCGTTTAAATGCCACTGCAGCAAATGAGCTTTCAAATAATATTCCACTCGCTTTTTGCAAAAGGGACATTCATGCGCACGCGCACGCCTTTGGCTTTGTCCAGAGGGAACCTTTTTGGATTTCGCCACGATCCCATTCAACGCGGTCACTAGGTTGTCCTCTGACATGGAGGAGGGGAGGCGGTCCTTTAAGACGGTCATCATGTGATTTCGATGTTGATGGGTTTCGAGGTAGGCCTTGGATGAGAGATATGCTCCGCATATCTCACATTTCCAACCTCGTTCCTTGTCAAACACTGCTTTCCGGGGTCGACCCCCTTCATTGCGAACTATTGAGTTATCTTGATTTTCTCCCACCTCGACCTCTTGATGAGTACCGTCCTCCAAAGTTGCGTTGAAGCAGTTGAGAATGGTTTCATGTTTTGAAATTATTATTGGCTCCGTTGGTTTGGACATTTCATCATACCGTCTCGGTGCTAACTTCCGCATAGAAATTCTCGGCAGTGTGCCTTTCAGTTTTCGAGACACTATATCAATAAATCAATTTAGTTATGATTATGATTACATCAAAAGCTGCTATCAAAAATGTCAAAAAAATTATACTTGACATAAAAATTATATTAAAAAATCCAGGCTTGTATAGTCAATGATTAGTTTAATCTAATCTCGTTAATCAGATTAAGGATTAATTAATCAGTAATCAGTAA
>JAQFZW010003592.1:0-12513 GCA_034687055.1 Heteromurus nitidus | reverse complement strand
AATAGAGAGGGATGTGAAGTCCAAGAGTGAAGACCAAGAGTCGAGTTCAAGAATGAAGACCAAGAGTCGAGTTCAAGTATGGAGACAAGGAGTGAAGTCACAGAATGGAGCAAGTATTGAAGACCAATAGTGAAGACCAAGAGTCGAGTTCTAGAATGGAGACAAGGAGTAAAGTACCTGAATAAAGGCAAGAGACCAGTCAAAAACGATGACAAAGAGTCATGACAAAGTGTGAAGACCAAGAGACGAGTTCAAGAATGGAGACAAAGACTGAAGTCACTGAATAGAGAGAGAGAGAGATTTGAAGTCCAAGAGTAAAGACCGAGAGTCGAGTTCAAGAGTGGAGACAAGGAGTGAAGTACCTGAATAGAGAGAGATGTGAAGTCCAAGAGTAAAGACCGAGAGTCGAGTTCAAGAGTGGAGACAAGGAGTGAAGTGCGAGAATAAAGAAACGAGTCATGCCCAAGAGTGAAGACCAAGAGTCGAGTTCAAGAGTGGAGACAAGGAGTGAAGTGCGAGAATAAAGAAACGAGTCATGCCCAAGAGTGAAGATCAAGAGACGAGTTCAAGACTGAAAGACAAGGAGTGAAGTACCTGAATAGAGAGGTCAAAGTACCAACTTGAAGAGTAAAGTCACAGAATCGACTACAATAGCAAAGGCACAGCTTCAAGGTTAAAATCAAAGGGCACACCATCAAAAGTAAAGTCAAAGTATTAGTTTAATGAGTAAAGTCAAAGAAGAGGCTAAGAAAAAACAAATTAAGCTCATCTTGAACAACATTATGGTTTTGGTTAAAGTACAGGTTTGTATATTTTATTCAACCTTAACATTTGTTTAATTAAACATTGTACTAAACTATTGCAATGCACCAAATCGTCAATCGTCAATGCACCAATTTCCAAATCGTCATTACCTCGTGTAGACAAAATTACGATTTCTTTACTCCCCACTTTAATTCCTGCGGTACGTAATAATTTATCGGTAATTGAAGGCTCATCACTAATTAAACAATTGTAATTCCAGAATCCTAAAACTGCACCGCACACAAAAGGATTAAACATCTGATTAAGCTAACCTACATGACATATTACACAATCGTAACTTCATTGAACTATATATAGTCAACTGTTCGTTCTCAATATACAGGTTGAGACTTTTCGACTGTAGAAAAATATTATGACTGGCCCGACATTATAACATATTATATAACATTATGACTATCTCAACCTCTCTTATATTATCCTGTATTGTACTTTATCTAAATATTTCCAATTCAACATTGAGGATACATTCATTCCGAATCTCACATATAGAATAACAAATTTACATAAAAGACTGGTTGAAGGATTTATGTAACCATTTCCATAAATTCATCACAGACATTTGAACCATTTCAAAAGTTAGTTCAGAATAACAGTTCCAGTAGCTAACCTTAACCTTATATTTTAAACAAACTATACAGACAAACTGAGAAGTCTTCAAATCAGTGAGAAATGTATTATACAATAAATTATCATCTTGTAAAGGAGCCACTTCAAAATATGTAAAACAAACAGATAAATCGTAAAATTGAGACTTGTTCAAATTGCGGGTGGTGGAATTGTCACTCTCGATGGATTCTCACATCTCCCAGGAAAACGTTCACATAGAGCGCTTATAGCTGCGTCACTGGTCTGAAAATATTATATAATGTAGAATGTAGGAGATTATATAATGTAGTAGCAAAAGCGAAAGACACATATTTTGCACTCTTTACCGTGCTCGAAAATGAAATTTCCATCTCTATTAGATGGTGCATCTTCAGAAATCCTTCCCATATCGACTTGTCGGAAAGATTGGTCCTTGTTGTTCGAAAGCTGTACAAGTCTGAATAATTAAAAATATTATTAGACGGTGTGATATGTATCTATTTTAGAATCATGATTATCGCATCACTCACACTTTAGATTGGTAATATTTGCAAATGTGCGTCCAGTTCCTTCTTCAATCCCAGTAATCCCTTCATCGTCAAGGGCTGTACTTAAGCAAGAATCACCCATCACCTTCAAGTGTCGAATATCCCTCAGCCACGTACACGTAGCCCGGAAAGAGTTATTGTCAAGGGGAACAGTCAGATCGTTCAAATTTGGAGCCAGGTGCACTATTAGTGCAATATCTGATTCCCTCAAATTCCCCACCCCGTTCAATTCAAGTTCCAAAGCTTTAAGGTTTTTTAGTGCGCCCCTGGTAGAGTCGTCAAACGCCGTAGCGCTTAACTGGTCTAGTCCTATCCCACGCAGGCACAAAAATGACAAATTTGGTGCGTCACGAACAAAGTTCAAATTTGGAACAAGTCGGCCTGTAACCGTCAAATGTTCCAACTGCAGCCATGTATCTACAAGTATTCTGTCGGTTGGTATGAAATCATCGTCCACCATCTCGCTCAACCGCAAAGTCTTAATTGAAGTCCGACAAGTCCAGTAGCAAAGTGCTAGCGAAATAAATGCGGCGCGGAGGGTGTTAGACACAAATTCGACTCCCAATTCAACAAATTTCAAATTTGGTGTTTGTTTCATGGCCAAAAGTAATTCCATAATTTCCATTTCTCTGTAAGCAAAAGCAGTTGTATTGAACAAGAACCAAAAACAATTGCCTACAAAAAATTTGACATGCTTAATTGCCTACCCCCGCAATTCATGCTTGCAGTTAAGGTATATGCTGCGGTTTGGTGTCCCAACGACTATCATTGCGTCCGAAATGGCTTGAATGTTTTCCTCCAGGCATGGGTCCAAAGTAATATTCTACATAAATGTGTACAGCTTATAAAACCTTTCTAGTAAGAGAATTATGACATAAATATTGACTAGCGTACCATAAAATTAGGAAATGTTCTTAGGATTGTTGGCCAAGGAACAATGGGTCCTGACAGCTTGATGTTAATCAGTTTGTTGTGCTGTTGTCCCTCGCTGGCGGCATAAAAGTTGTCTGTCCCTGGATTGAGTTCCAGCGATTCGAGGTTAGGCGTCTTCGATATAAACCAGGGTGATAGTTGCCAATCAAATTGGTTCTCGTCCATTACAAAACGTAATGATTTCATCATTAGCCCTACTTCATTCCAAAAAATTTCATACTCCTCGCTAGACGGTCCCGCACGTTCAGATGGATTGTCACATTCCGTGCGCTGTGTGTTGCGTAGACGCACGTCGAACCTTTGGTACGGCTTCGTTTTAATATCGGGTAGAGCATCCATTAGCGCCTTCGAATTGCGAATATCCAAATGTGTATCCGTTTCAAGTCGTACACGCCCAATATCCTCACTAATGCACAACACCATGTGTTTCCGCCAGCGACGGAGAGAATGGGTGTACCATTGCCTGCAAACTAGTCGAAACCGTCTGAGGTCATTCAGTTCACAAACGTTGAAAAATGCATCCAAAACCTGAAAAAGATTACAAGCTTAGACAAACATTTACAATCATTTTACAACAATTTTAACAAAAACTTTGTATCTTACCACAGAACATAGTAATGGATTTGATGTCTCGCTCTGAATATCCTCCTCGCCATGCACCTCTACTGCAGCAGCATGCTCTTCAGCCATCTCCCAAATGTCAATTCACTAGCTTTCGTAAGATGCACAATGTTCGCAAAATATTACGCCACATGAAAATATAAAATAGTAGAATACACACTTCGTAATTGCAACAAAAATTGTGTGCAGCCCTCGCGTCGGTCTGGTGAGAAATGAGCGAAGGATGCAATGGGCAACTTGTTTTTAATGTTCTGAAGTAATACCAGTCAAGCTTATCAATCAAAACTGTAACGCGTTCACCTATTTTGAGAATGAAAAATTTGATGCACGCTATTATTATTTAAGTGGGGATCAGTTTCAAAACTAACATCGGAACTTCATTTTTCAAAAAAATGAGGTTAAATATCATGAAATATTCTAAACTTCTGACAATCCGAACCTGATGTTCACGTGCTAATAAGACAGCGTTAATTCGTGACGATTCCACACGAAATACAACGTTAAACCAAGGTATTGTACTATGGAGATACGGGGGGGTGGGTAACAATAAACCTTTAGATATTGTTCACTTAAAAACCACGCAAGGAAAATTGAAGTTTGTTTCACGAAAGACGTTGACTCTGCCGTTTAATCATTTGCAAAGAAGGCCCAACAAATATTAATCACAAAGAATTATATACTTATCATGAGCGATTATATAGTAATCATAAAGGATTATATAGTAATCATAAATAACATTGACTAAATAATTATGTATGGATGACGAATGCTGCAAAACACTTTCAAGCATCTTGTTACATTATGTGATCGTTATAAACCGAAACTGAAAAGCAAAACCTACAAAAAATGTTTGCTCATACTACTCAAAAAACATACAAATCATTATAAATGAATCCATACAAATTATCGATAATTACAACAACATCTTAACCAAACAACTTCTAAATGAAATACAAACAAGTAAGAAGAGCAAGAACTAGTCAGATTCCGCAGTAGTAGTGCAGGTCCTTGGAAACCTTCTTCAAGCGCTTGTTTAGTGCTGCTTCAGGCGTATTGTCGCAACCATCCCAATCGCGTCTAACCGTTTGGCTTGGAAACTTGGAAAATAGCTCAAAAAATGCTGCGTTACTAGTCTGTAAAACAATACAGAATTTTAAGGCTTGCTGTAGATATTGTCATTTTATAAATATATATAATTCAAATATTCAGCAAAAATGTACCTCTTGAGATAGATAAAGATCGACTGTTTGAAGATGATCCAGTTTGAGAAATGCGTTCCAGACGGACCCATCAGACAGGTTACAGCTACCACATCGAAAGGTTCGCAAATCTGTGGAATCAATAAATATGTCAGTGGCTTTTCATGAATTTACCAAGGATGCCCAATACTTACTCGTCAAGTTGGTGAGGTTTGGTGTTAAAACCTCTCCTCCGTCCCGCGTTCCACCTTCCAAAATCCCAGTGATGCCTTCGTCGTCCAATTCCGAAGCGCTAGCGTCCAGTGTAATGTTCAAGTGGCGAATGTCAGTCAGAAGAGTACACAAAGTGGCAAATGATGCGTTATCAAGGCGACCCGAGAAGTCGACCAGGTGGGGTGCATAGGCAGCTACAATGGCAATATCGGATGACCTGAGGATGGTTAGGATGTTAATCTCAATGCTGACGGTCTTTAAATGATGCAGAGGAATCACGTTTTGATCATTAGATTGATCAAAGTTTGCCAAAGAACATTTCGTAAAGGATGCTTCAGCCAAGTTGGGAAGATTTGCCAAGAAGTCCAAATTTGGGACAAGTCTACAATCGATTGTCAGCTTGCTAATAACGGTTCTATCAATCGGAAACAAACGCTGAATCGGATCAAGGACGGTGACTGTTTCAGACAGGCACAAGGTCTGCGATGATCCGGTCATGTTGTTCAACAAAAGTGTTAGACAATCTTGAAACCCCTGGACATCCAAAATACGACCTAGTTTGAAGTCTTGAAGACGGATTCCCGTAAAGTTGAAACACTCCGTAAGCAAATCCCTTGTTTGACGACATCTAAAAATAAAATTGAGTTAATACTGTACCTGTTTTATATTCGAAAAATAAAGATTTACAAACCCACCCGTTAATGTAAACATTTTGCAACTCAAGTTTACGTGGGATGCCGTTGTTCCCTGCCAGCGTCCTCAATGCAGCTAAGATTTCTGGCGCGTCGCGTTCAAAAAGGTTGTTTATCCGGATTTTCTAAAAGCACAACATTAAATTTTGCAGCAAAAGCGAAAAATATCATTTTAAAAATAGGAATAATTACCTTCAAATTTGGGAACGTCTCTAGGACCTCGCGCCAAGGAATAACCAAGCAATTTATTTCGATGATTTCCAATTTCTCGTGTCTAAGCCCTTCCAGATCATCTTGATCCCATACGTACATCCCCGCATTGAGATTGAAGGATTCCAAATTGGGTGTCTTTTCCACAAGCCACTTTCCCAGAGTCCAACCATCCATATCTCCAAGTACATTCAATTTCAAGTGATGGATCCATGTCCCAAATGTGTCCCAAAAATGAACATATGCGTGCAATGACGGAAGGTACTGCACCAGCAAGTCCTCGTAGTCCTCTTGTGGTCTTGTCTTGATTGAAATATCAAACCTGCGCAACGGAACATCTTGAATTTGGGGAAGGGTAGAGAGAAGGTCAACGTTGTGGAACCCCAGTGAATGGTCAAAGCGCCACTTTCCGTTAGCTACGTCTTCGGATATTTTGACTATAAAGTTATCCCGGAAACGCTTCAGCGTCAGGTTGTAAAATTCCTTGCACACCAGTCTCAGTCTTCGTAGGTCTTCTAAGTTACAGTTTTCAAAAAAGACTTGTCGCACCTGCCAATAAGAAGCAATATCATTTACCGTTTAGAATAGCTCCAGTTTACAATTCTTAAAAGTCTTAGTCTTGTTGATAGGAATCCGAATATAAATTAGAGCCACCCATATACGTTCACAGCTATTGGGTATAGGAAGGGATACATTTCCGGTGCTCATAGTATTGCAAATGAGCCTGATTCTGACCCAATTTTGTCTAACTTGCATAAAATCCCTTGCCCAATCCTTATTAAAACCGAGTCGTTAGTGTCAAAGTTACTACCCCAATCAAGAATACATAATAGTAATCACATACCACATTGTTTCCCAAATAGTCTGGGAGCACCGCGTCGTCGACGACATTGTCCTCACCGGCAACCCCTTCTGGTGCTTGATCATTTTGATGCTCCTCCATATCCAATATAAACTATTCAGAAATTCATACAAAATGTATCGAAAATTTCAATCTCGGAATTGCGGTTCGAAGAATTAATGCCCTCTGAAAGTGCCCTCTTATACAACTGATACGTAGATTTGCAAAGCAAACACACAAAATTGTGTACCACCAAATTTAGGAATTTCGAAAATTCTAATGAAATCTCTCCCAATCAAATGAAACCTTCTTCATAAATAATTACACTGAAAATTAGCGATTTTGTATTACAACCAATAGCTCTACAATGAACAAATTCTTGTAAATGATTTTTCAAAAAATTTAAGAGTGCGGAGGAGTGATCTGTCTCGGTTATGAAAGTCGAATGGCTCCAAAACGAGACCTCTTCTCCTATTTATATACTTTAAATGAGTTCAGAATTAACTACAATGCGTTCAAGTTCATATGCGTATATTCATTGTCTTCACTACACCTGTCAAGCAGGAGGTCTACAGCAATTACTCTATTCGCTCCGGCAACAAGTTCGCACTCAAGTTAATGAAGCTCGCTGTACAGTTTGCATCCGAGAGTTCTAATCAAAGTTAGATTCCGGATCAATAGGCGAACCTTACATCTACGCTATCCTTAAATGTAAATGGATGTCATTTATGTAATAGTTGTATATGAATCTGACTCGTCATTCTTCAACCAACCAATTTTAAGACCTCATGTCATGCAGCAATTTGATTTTGGATTATGCATTCTGAAATTCCAAGACGTTACTTGGAAGAATAATTTGTTTCATACTAGATATGAAAGATAATTGTCATCGTCATCATTGTCAGTTAACGTAGAAATAAGGTTTATACAGCTTAATTTAGAACTTTTTAAGTTTAATTAATTACATTCGAATACTGTGTTTTTATTATTGTAGAACCAACAAGTTTACACTTACCGAATAATGATTTAACTAACATCAATTTGTACGCATATATGTAAAATCCATCTTAATCCAGGTGTCGTATAAAAACACAATTACATGGACGCAGTTTGGTCCATAAAATAATTTCCTACTCATATATTCGGAATTAATACCACCTATACTTACAAAAAGCATTTGACTATCAGCTATACATGAAAAGCCAAGCAGCTTGAAAAAAGTGAATCTTAATATACCATTGTCCTACAAAACAAAACGTTGGTCGAATTTTACCACACATAGCAACATACACTATTACTGAAAACAATTTGACCAACTCTAATCCAAAAACCTATAACAGCAAGCAACGCACTAAAACGGACTCTTACATCTCCAACCTCCTATAAAATATAACCTTCACATGTCCGAATTTACGTGTATAAATTTCTTTCCATGTAGGATGTTTCAAAATTGCATCCCATTCCAAAATGTTTTCTGCACAATTTGAAACCAATATTTTGTCAATTATGTATTTTTGTCCCAATGCGTATTCCCCTCTTAGCCTATTGGGGAATGTAATATTTAGTGATTCCATATTCACAAACGTCGCCCAGTCACAATCCACCAAACAAAAACTGTTCAATGAATCTAAATGTAGATACATGTATTTAATTTTATCCGCAATTCGTGACAAGAATGTGGATAAAATCGCGATATCAGATGCGGAGAACCCACAGAAACTTAACTTTACAGTGCTAGGCAAAAAAACTGGATATTGAGAGAAAATGGTCACGAATGATTCTAGCTGATCTCCTGGATGGGGGTTTCCTTCTTGGCGGTTGATCATTTCAAAATGATGGAAATCGTATTCGTCGTAATCTATTCCATCCCCTCGAATTGTCAGCGTTTCTGTCCGTTTAGCAAATGTCCTGTTTAATAGGTCGTCATCTAAGAATCTCTTACATGTGCCTCGAAGATTTTTTAGTGAGTCATAGGTGACATTGTCCAGTAAAATCTGCCACGCCTACAATAAACAAACTTTAAATAGTACCATAGTATGACAACGTTAATAAACCGCATAAAATTATTATTATAAAATTACCACATGAACGTTGATAAAGGTTTCAAAATTGGACTCTGCAATGATGGCATCTTGCTCAGCGTTTGCATTCATAATTACACCAGTCTCAGAACTGCATTACAAGAACAAAAATATATTTTAATTAACTGGATGGTAGAAATTTAACAATTACCCAATTTCAAAATCATACCAAACTACGATGGAAGGAAGAGAATTCCCGGTGGCCTCTGTGGACTAGGATTGGATTCAAGATAGGAATTTCAGCAGCTGCATACAAACGGAGGAAACGATAAGGCCAGAGTATATTGAACCAGAACTTGGTGTTAAATTGACACAACTTCTTAATCGTAAAACACCTTAGTTTTAAAAATGTTACCAACTAATAGATTAAATTAAACATTAAAGTAAAAAAATAGCGCTTTCCTCTAATGGTTCAGAAACTAAATTAACATGAAATACAAGAAAATAATTCACAACAATGTTGGACAACATGAAAACGGCTAAATTTGTGAAAATAAAATTTGAAAAGAAAGTGACATATCAATATTACTTAAACCAATCATATTTCAATTTATTTAGACGAGTTCGCGTTTCCATCTTGCAACACCTTGCTTCCTTTCTCAAAGTCACCAACTTGCACGGAAGTAAAAGTTGCTCGCACGTGGCCTGAAGCTGACTCTAGGTTGCCAAACAAATACAATTTTTCAGCAAACTTGCATATGGGACTTCTCGGTGCGGACAAACTGATTAAAATGAAGAGATAATTTCTTTAAAATGATAAATTACCTTTGTTTGGGACCCAAATGTAGTTTCGCATCGTAGACGAGGAAGGCTCTGACGATAGTTTGATGTGGTCATAAATCAGATCGCGCGTATACAAATTGCACTTGTGTTCCTTGCAAAATAGGTTGTTCATGTTCTCGTCTCTGCCAGCCAAACATATTGTTGTCTCCAACTCAAAGTCCTCGCCAGTTAGGCGCCAACCACCATGCAGCTAGAAGCCAAATGTTTGGCGATGATTATAGTCAAATTATGTTTCACCAAAAACTATATGAACTGACCTTCACAAGATATTCAAGTCCTTCACATCGTACAAGATCAACATAGTCGTTTGGCCTTTGAACGAAATAAAACATTTTATCGCTGAACACTTGAGTCGGCAAGGACCAGCCCACAACATCGATACTTTTATCTCCGTCCGTCTCCCCAGTAAATCGCTTTGGAAACTTGGACTGAAACTACAAATGCGTTGTAATGAGGATGGCACCATAGTTACAAACTGTTAAGCTAATGTATCTAATGGCAGCCGATTAAATATGTACATTAATTTCATAGCATGTGGGTTGCATTGTACGCTTCTTTGCTGTCACCATTTCGTTTTCGGTTGAAAAAGGAACTGGAGTTGAGACATTCCGTGCAATAATACGCTGTGCGATATTTACCCGACTGGTTAAAGACTTCAATTTCTCGGTTAAACTGGACTGTGGATCATAGGTACTAGGTGGCAATTTAATTTCAAATGTTTCTTCTAGCCGTTTATCAATTGTGTTAACCCATCTCTCCTGCAGGAAATCAGCGCTTACTAATATATCCTTAAATTTAAAAAAAAAGTATTATATTGCCATGTTTAAAATAGCTGTATAATCAGCACTATATAAAGTCATTTAATGGTTTAAATTACCTTCTTTGACTGCAGCTTGGTGGCCAGTTCCTCCCAAAGACGTACATTTCTCAAGTCCACAAATTCATCTCGCAGCACGAAATATCTAGCTATAAATTTGTCGTCATCCCTATATAAAACAGCCTTTTTGGTCATTATTTTACGTCGCAAACCAGACATTTTCATTCAAACCAAAGGAATATGCTAGCCGATGATGGCTTTGCTAAATTCTTAAGGAAACCAAAATCTTTTAAAAGGCTTTTACACGAATAATTGCTCGGTTCAACCAATCAACCATCATGAAACATGCGAAAATAAAATTGAACATCTAAATCTCAACGTCAAAGTTGCAGAAAAACTACCTCAAAAAAAGCACCTGCTGATTTCAATTCTGATATGGTACAAGAAAAACAGTAATTTCACATGAAAACATATGCCAGGCAGCTGTTAGTGCCCCCTGTGAATGCTCATAGAGTAAAATCTCTCAAATAAGTGATTTGGTATGAACATTTCAATCAGAAAGGATGAAACAGAGTGCACAAATTTATTGAACACTTCATATAATAACACGAACAATATCCTCAATGACGTACAAAGGAGTTAACCCTAATATTTCATTGAAGTTCTTTGATAATTGAACTGAATACTGGCTTCCCATCAACTCCAACGTTACTTCCTGGTGTCCGCCATCAAGGAACCGATACGTTAACTTTGTAGAAAGATCATTGGCGTTGGCAACGTAGTAAATGGATTCCAAAATGTCGCGTGGGGTTGGAGTATCCGAATCTGGTTCGAGGTAATCAAGAATCCTTCTCCAGCCGGCATCTTCCCTCACGCGAAAAACTACCGAGTCAACCCTTGGATCAGAAATGTCAGACATCTTCCTGCAAATAGGCCGCACAATATTAAACAAGGCATATTTATATTCCTAGATTTACTGATAAATCAGTTGCAAAAGGTATCTGAAAAATATGAGTTTAGAGAACTTACCGTGCCGAATGACAAGCATCACATTCCGACTTCAACTGGTGTTGTTTGAGTTCCTAGTAGATAATTTCTTCCGTCGTCAAAAACGCGTCGTCAAAATAAAAGAGAATATCAATTGGAATACTTTAACTTAAATACTGCAACATTTGGAGTTTAGTTTCAACAAAATGATTCGTAGAAATAAAGCGCGCAATGATAAAGCACCGAAAATAATTGAGGTGGTTTAATAAATATACATTGCAACGAAAGTGACGAAACAATGTTTAAGACAATCTTTAGCTAGCGCCATATGGAAATTCAAATGTTCGCATAATACTGGGAGAACGTTTATCAAGTCTAACGAGAAAGGCAACGAATCAAATCGATTGAAGCCCAAGAGTGAAGACCAAGAGTCGAGTTCAAGAATGGAGGCATAGAGTGAAGTCAAACAAGAATAGAAGGATTGAAACCCAAGAATGAAGACCAAGAGTCGAGATCTAGAATGAAAACGTGGAGTGAAGTCTCTGAATAGAGATGGGATTGAGTCCAAGAGTGAAGACCAAGAGTGGAGACAAGGAGTCCAGTTCAACAGTGGAGACAAGGAGTCCTGTTCAAGAGTGGAGACAAGGAGTCCAGTTCAAGAATGGTGACAAGGAGTGCGGTCGTATAGTATAGAGGATTGAGCCTCATGCGTGAACACCAAGGGTGAAGGCAGAGAATAAAGAGAGCATTAAAGCCCAAGAGTGAAGACCAAGAGTGGAGACCAAGAGTCGAGTTCAAGAATAGAGACAAGGAGTGAGGTCGCAAAATACAGAGAGGATTCAAGTTCAAGAGTGGATACCAAGAGTCGAGTTCAAGAACGAAGACAAGGAGTGTAGTCTTATAATAAACAGGACTGAAGACTAAGTGTGAAGACCAAGAGTCGACTTCAAGAATGGAGACAAGGAGTGAAGTGGTAGAGTAAAAACAGGACTGAAGACCAAGAGGCGAGAGCGAGAGTCGGGTTCAAGGATGGAGACAAGGAGAGCAGTCACTGAATAGAGAGAGGAATGAAGACCCAGTGTGAAGACCAAAAGTCGAGTTCAAGAGTCGAGTTCAAGAATGGAGACAAGGAGTGAAGTGGTAGCATAAAGAGAGGACTGAAGACCAAGAGTAAAAAC
>JAQFZW010003591.1:0-12515 GCA_034687055.1 Heteromurus nitidus | reverse complement strand
GAGGGTGATGAATCTCTAACTGACGTGGAGTGTAGTCACCTTGCAATCCTTAGCAGCTAGCAACCCAAACCAGTCGACCGGATGTTCGTAAGGCCAGTGGATGACGCAATGCTATCGGTCACGCTACGTAGTTCTCCTTCTCCCGACATACAGGCGACAACGGAATATGATTGTTTCATAAAAACAATATTGATTTTTGCTACGTAATTTTGAAATAAACCAATTTTAACTACAATGCCATTATACAAATCTGTTATTTAACTTTCAATGCCAATATGAGACTGGTTTCATGCTGATAAAAAGTATGAGACAATATTGACACGGTGACCAGTGACGTTGATTTTGACCCCATGTCTTCTCAAGGTGACTCTGACGCAGAGAACCTGAAATTACACGAAATTGCAACACAATTACGAATTACTTTTTTGACGACAGTTACTTGAATTACAAATTACCGTTTAAAAATTGTAATCGTAGAATTACGAATTACAAACTCTAAAATTCTTTCCTCTAATTACAAATTACTTAATTAAATTACATTTTGAATTAACAATTACCAAAAACAAACAGTAGTTTAAAAGCGTATTGGCTCATTCTACTAACAGTTTGGTTTCAATAGCTTGTCAAAATTTCGTCGCCTAGTTGGTTTCGTTTCGGTCGAAGAACCATTCCACCGTAGATAAAAAGCATTTCAGCAGATGCCGATGTGTCAGTTTACTAACTAATAAGTGAACTAATAGAATGGCAACCTATTTTCTAGCAAGAAAGAATGGTCAACATTCTTCCATCTAAATTTGATTCCCGATTCCTCTGTTAAGTCTTATGTTTGTAAGTTTGGGAATTCAGGACACTACTTGCCATAAAGCCTAAGATAATATGATGACTAATAATGTACTCCGGAATATAATTACATTGTGAGTATGCTTTCTTTGCTATCTTTGCATCTGCAAACTACAAATCTGTATAAAACGCGAAATGAGAATCCATTGAGGATGGAACAACTTTTAACAAATCATCATCGACTTTCAAAAGTGTAATTTCTAATATCATTGCCAAGTGGTTGCCATTTATGCAGCGTTTAATATCTGGAAGATGATACGATTAAGGAAATTGCACATGTAGGGTATAGACCGATACACAGTATACTTTCCATGATCATAAAAAAATGTTCATTGATTACACCCCATGTTCATGTTCAGCGGAAATTTTTCCACTTCTGTTAGTCTGTCAATATGAATTCATAAAGGGGTCATTTTGATTAGGAAATGTAGTTTAATGATGAATCGACAGATTAGATAATCGATACATAATCGAGTAAATGAACTTTGAACATCGCCCACGGACAGAATATGTTGTTGATGGTTAGAATCTTAAATGTGATCAATGATCATGCTTATATATGCGGCATAGTGAACTGCATGGGCCCTCAAAATGTCGAATGTTATATAGATTTAAAATTTAAAATATGTTTTATCCGGTATTCTCCTGGCTATTTACACGAGTGTAAGTAGGTTTCTAATATTAGATCCTTCAACTCTTCCTGACCTTGAGATGACGTAGGGTATACCGTGACCTTGGGTCTTGAGACGACGTTAGGTATACCCCAAAATCCGTCAGCTTGCTTGATGACATTTATATAGCCTCAATGTCTCATACTCATGCTCCAGTCTCATCAAGTTCCTTCCTCGAGCTCCTAAAACAGTCGTATTGCAATTTTCATACAGCGTTTGTGAAGCTTTTCGTTTATTGCGTTAGCACGTATAATACGTATCGAGATCATTCTGATGCGTTTCGGGATGATTGATATCAACGGCATGGATATCGAGGACACATGTTGATATAGAGCAGTACGTGTATATTATAATGCTATATGGTTTACGTGCCCTTGGTAGAGTGAAAGCTCTGTCTAAGAATTCCATGTGAGAAAATCAGTTCTTAAAAGAAATAAACGTGCGAGCCAGACATAACGGCGTATGCATTTTGTATAGGCTGTTTTATTTGCGCATGTGACATTACTCTAAACTATTCCAATTCATCCAGAGAAATAACTGTTGGATACTTTCTTTTACTGCTGTGGGAAAAGATGAAACTGTATATGATTTGCCTTCCTTGCATAATATCCATGCTGACGTGAAATATGTTTTGACAGCGACATTTTTAGTATATCGTAGATGTGGACAACAATATGATTTAGTAACGCACTATTTCTTTCTGTTCATATTAGATACGAGGATTGTCAAACAGTAAAACCTGAGGAAAAGTGAAAGTTGCAACTATAATTATGAGTAGGTGCAATAAGTCAGATAGACTGTTGGTCTTGCATCCTTCAAAGGTAGGATTTTTTGGAACATGATTCTAAGAAGATATCTGACAGCTTTTGAACACATAACCTACTGGTCCGCGCATATGTAAGGATTACAACTAATCGTAAGTACAGCGCTTGCCTTATGCATCTCAGTTTTGCTTACTGAGAGTAATAATTATTTTCAGAAAAAAATCTGTGATCGATGTTGATTGTTTTCTCATGTATAATATGACAAAATTCTGAGAAATGAAACAAGCATAACTAAGGTAGCAAACATTAATGTTGCCATAAAGCAAGTTTAGATTAACATATTATTATTAGTGCTTAATTACATCATCTACGATATTTCTACAAGCGAGCGAACATTGTGAGAAAACGCTAAGCACACCAATACAAATTCATACAACTAATCACTATAACATTATCGAAGAATTAACACAATCAAACTTTTAAAAAATGTCAAAGACAGCTGATAATATTACAAATTCGGATAATAATGCGGTGTAAAACTGAAAGCCCTCAAATACTACAACTATTTCATTCGAACAGCAGCAACGAGTAACAGAAAGCACCGGATGGTCAAAATAATATGTTTTGAATTATTTAGGACTAACTTGATTTCAATCTAACTACAGCGTTTCCACAAAATGAAGGCGACAAATAAAATCAAATACAATTCATTATTTAGCTAAAATCTAATACTATGTCAAAATCCCGCAAAATAATAATAACAAGAAATGTCACCCGATCACAACTCAATTTGCGCGTGTATGAACGTGGGAACTGATTAAATCGTTCAGGCTTACATGGGTCAACATTTTGTTTTCCATCGGAATGGGTAGAGACCGACGACGACCAGGCGTCTGCTCTGAAATGATGGTAAAATTTCGTAGGATGGTTTGTCTGAATCTGGTAGCCAAAAGTGTAGACAGTTCCTCTGCCTCAATGTCCAACACCTTATTATAAAAAATATGTGTTATTAATCACAGTGATAAAAATATGTGCTGGAAAATATACATTGGATTATTAATTACGGAAACAATTACGTGATAGCCTGTCAAATCTAGATTTTGCAAAGCAGGAGCTACACAAATTCCTTCCTGGATATCTTCCAATCGCAACGCGTCAATTTTTGGGAATTGGAGATTCTCCAACTTTAATGTCTCAATTCTGGCTAACCTATGCAGTAAGATCCTCATTGCTTGAATTAGTCGGTCAGCAGGATCAAAGTTGTAACAGTACTGGAGGGTTTGCAGATTTTGAAGAAATGAAGGCAACACGTGATGCATTTTCTCAACAAGAAATGAAATTTCAGTGAGGTTGGGAAAGGCCAACGTTACACGTTGCATATGATCTCCGGGATAACCACAAAAGCCATTAAAGGTGATCTTCTATATGCAATGCGGTTTATCCTGGAATACGGCTTACGAAAACAGAGTGCGAAGGTACTCAAAAACTAAATGATTCGCAGTTACACATGGAACCTCAACGTTTTCAATATGCAAAGATACCATAAATGTAGTACAGTGGCCCGAGTGTCATTCGCAGAACATTAGTAACGTGCAAGGATTTGATTTGAGGCGTAATGGGAAGGTAGAGACTGAGGAGAGTGTAACGAATTGAGCGGTGTGGCTCGACGACATTGGTGTCCATGTACAAATGTTGCAGAGTTGGAGAAAGACGCTCAAGCAAAAAGCGCAGAGCTGCTGTTGATAATACAGGAAGTAAAGGTCCAAATTTGAGGGCCCTTAGCCAGGAGAAATCGCTTTCACGAATGTAATCCATGTCAAGTGAATTTATGTACCCTCCTGGTACCTCCATATGTGTAATGTTTTCGAATGATGCTCCTTGGACGCGGCATCGATCAAAGATCTGCTGAAGTGTACACATTACTCACCCGGTTGATGATCCGAAGGTTTGGCGAGTGTTTCCCAATAGTACCCAACAAATATCCATCTTGACGTTGCTTCCAAGCGTCAAGCCATAAAGCACGATGGTTTTCAGCGTCTTCGCGGTTGCAACTCATGCTAAGTTTGGTCAGGTTTTTCAGCGGTTGAAATGTGAACGTTACCCATTGGCCAAGATGTGCTCTGTTCCTAATCCTACTCAGGTCCATGTGCTCAAGGTTCAAAAAGTAGGATCTGATGGAGAAGTGCTAGATTTTCCATGCTCACAAAATTAGCGTTAAATGATATGCTTCGTAAATGGTAGCCTTGTTGCTCCAAAAAGGCATCTGCATGTTCTCGTTGTCTGCAGCTAATCTTAATGTGCTGGATTAGAACTAGATGGCGAAGAGTGACATCAGTGTAGTACGTCATATCTTCAAAGTTATAGCCTAATCCGCCCCGGCAAGCTTTCAATACTTTCCTTATGTTAACTGAAAAATTTCGTTACCGTTATGTATGTATGTTACCATGCTCGTTGGATGCGTATTGATGAGATCTATCGTTTGGTATGCATTTCGATGACATTTGTTCATAAATGAAGCCAGAATTTAAGAAATCCCAAAATGGGGTAATCTGAGAAAGCGAATCTCGCCGTTTACATATTTTAAAAATAATCTGTTTCCACAAGGAGTCTTCCGGATATAAGAGTAACATATCTGCCAAGTTTCAGAATTTTAGAAAAATCCTGCTCCAAGCTAGAGCCACGCAAGTTCAGATATTACTTTTCCATCCGTGATTCTGTGTATATATACGTTTACTGCTACTGCAGCTGTGTTTGTGTACCCGGGTAGTGTTTCGGCCTTGCTAGGCACTCGTCAGTACCTGAGCATCACAGGTAGACACCACCCCTTAGTTTTTATTATAGTCCCACTATACACCCGGGAAAAACTAGTAAAAACCGAATTATCCACATATGTACAACATCACCGGTCATTATAATTCCTTGTAACATCCAGTACAGTATTTTGCCTTGTCTAAATCAGACAATTTGTCATACTGTACCTTCCGTTCGCGAATTTGTCTGCGTTGCTTCGGGTTAGGGTTATTAGTCCTTTCCTTACAGCGAACGCAGAGCAAACCGGAATTACGCGAATCCAGAGGCAAGACCTGGGGATTCTCCACAAGTGGATCCTCCTCGGGAATTACCTCAGAATTCCCACGCGTGCGAAGCACTTCGAGCTGAAGACGAAGTTGAGAATTTCTTCCCACAACGGCTTACTCGTACTTTTTCGCCTGAGCACTAGCACGTTGAAGGACGGGAACCCACTTCGCTATCGCTCTGACAATTGCATGGTTTTGCTTGGCAAGACTGTCCCGCTCAGGTTTGAGTTGCACAATCAAGCCGCACAAATTCTACTTCCTGTTAGAGAAAAAGCTCCCCGGATTCTCGTCTTCCAACCTACTACGCTTGACTAGAATTTTGTTCTCCACCATTAACGCGTCGCAGTCAGCCGTAGTCGAAGAAAGTTTCCTCTTAAGGAGGTTGATAGATTTATTGATATCCATAGTGGATAGGAAAAGTAAAAAGGGATTTGTAATAGAAAGAGGAGAAAAAACTGAATAGAATGTGATAAAAATTAAAGTGAAAAGGGACAAAACGCAATTGGGCGTATCAAGTGATAACGCCCGTGACCAAATGAGTATTGCAATATAGCAAGTAAAAAAATATGAACGCCTTCCAAATAACTATATTGAGTGAAATTATGCTCATTCGATGCGTCTCGATGAGATCTATCGTTTCGTATGCTTTGGGGACAAGTGTATGCATCAAAGGTATGCTCATGCGATTCCTTTCGACGATATCTACACAAACGTATGCTTTGCGGCGAAAATGGTGCAGAAATGAAGCCAGAAAGTGAAAAAATTTAAACTCACTTCAACGCTATTTATGTTTTATTTTTGATATCATTCTCTACATTAAAATTATAGATCTTGTGGAGTGAGTGCCTCCAAGAAAGAGAGAGGACGTAGGAGGACCACTTGGTTGGTGTTTGCAGCTTATCGTGGAATCAATTATATGATGTAGACTTGGGTTGTATTTAATAACAACTTAAACACGTGTTGTATTTATTTATGAAGGCTTTAGGTGAAATACAACTACAGCTTATTCTATGTAGCTTCGGGAAGACGAAACTAGAAACTAACTGAAAAAGATAGGGTAATCTGTTCCCAGAAATAATGAAACTAACTACAAAACTGGACGTGTTTCCAGGAATGTTCGAACAGGAAATTCGGAAGAGAAATAATACAATTTCTAAATGATACAAGAAGGGAAGAGAAGGAGAAGCTCT
Organism: Heteromurus nitidus; assembly: GCA_034687055.1. Taxonomy (NCBI): domain Eukaryota; kingdom Metazoa; phylum Arthropoda; class Collembola; order Entomobryomorpha; family Entomobryidae; genus Heteromurus; species Heteromurus nitidus. The sequence goes on along the minus strand of JAQFZW010003591.1, from coordinate 5,973 downwards.
TCTTCTCGAGGACGAGGCGGTTCTAATCTAGAAAGCTTATGGCGTTGTACTTTTGTTTCACGCACACAAAATATTCCATCGGCATGCCTTGGTCGACTTGGCTTGACTTGACCATGTCTCACTTTTACTTAAAGAATACTTTATGTATACTGTTTTACGCATGACTTAATTGTAGTTTAATTAAGTATAGCGTATGGTATAGTAGCAATGCATGCACATATTTGCACATGCATTGCTTATGATTAGTGTATGCGAGACTATTCGCAAAAGTGATTATTGTTGTGAGTGCACCCCTGTTGCACTCGGCAAGCCAGTCTGGCTTAGCCAACCAGCTCAACAACATTGGCAAATAAAAGCTCTCTCTCTCTCTCCATCTCTTTTTCAATTGGAAAACAAAAGACAGTGCGTTGTGCGTTATCCTTTATTTTCATTTCATCTTGTCATCTTAATTAATTACGAGCTAATCACCCAACTCAATCGCTCGTACATCAATACGGAATACAATATTTTGAGAGAGCTAGGTTTATACACTACAAACTAGAATGGTTTCATACATATATTTATGGAACATGAACTACAGGGGGCATTTGTATGCCGACAATCTGATAAATACGTTTTACAAAGATAGGTATGTGTAATTTTGAGATGATTTTAAAACGAGATTTTGGCAATTAGGTGTGTTTTTGAAAGTGGATCTATGGCCTCAGACACATGGTCTATTGTTTAGCAAATGAAAGTGGTACTGTAGGACGTATTGTGATGGAGATTCTGTGCAATAGGGCAATATGAGATGTGTTTTATTGGACATGGTGATAGCTAGAAAATTTCTGAGGTCCTACGTTTTCTCGTAAGTTCTAATTGAATGTGCATGTCGAATTTGAACAAGATCTATCGTCCCTGTCAATTAAAATGGAGCAATGGGGTAATCTGAGAAAGTAAATCTCGCCGTTTACATATTTTAAAAATAATCTGTTTCCAAAGGGAGTCTTCCGGATATAAGAGGAACATATCTGCCAAGTTTCAGAATTTTAGGATTTTGAATTTTGGTTGACAATGTGCCAGGGATGCAAATGTGGTGTCTAAATGATCGCCTAGTGATTCCCTACGTTTTGAATGTACCTACAACCTAATCGGTGCATAAATGAGCAAATGCCATGAAAAAATAAGAAAACGAGATATTGAAAAATGAAAATTTTTGAATTTGCCCTGCCCATGCGTATATATGATGGAATTTTATGACAAAAAAGATGCACGAAGCTTGGAAATACATACCTGAATGCGTAAAAAAAATTTGGCGTGACCCTATTGAAGTTGATACTGGGCTCAATTACAGATAGAGTAAAAGCGCCCCTAAATTTTAAATGCCCTATCCCCTGCCATGTTAAATGAAAAATTATGAAAATATGCTTTCCCTATACATGATTGCACAAATTGGAATTTGGAATGGAAGTGGGAATTTTCTATTAGCTTCTTCATGCCAGACGCTATTAACCAACCACATTTGTTCCAAAGTGTTACCGTCATGCACATTCGACGTTATGAGTTGCATAATCTACATTTAATAATGCATTTAAAAATAGACATAACTGTATGACATATGTCAAAGAATGATTACCTCTTGGATCATAAAAGAATTTGCGGTCGATTCTAATAAGTTTTGAACCTGCACTGGCTGGTACAAAAATGCTCCCTCACAGCCTCAGCAACGACGAAAGGCTCGGCGGATGAGTTTGTGCTGTAATTATTGGGCACGTTCTTGTCTTCATTTTCGTCACTTGACATATTTATCCTCAAGAATATGTCGAAATATGTGTACACAACAAATTATTGTTCAAATATTAACTCTACAATATATATTCCTTTCTTCACAAAGATTTTCCAACGAACTAAATCCCTACTGCAAAGAGGTTACTCAAATGATCAGTTACAAGTTTGTGATAGGCATTAAACTAAAGTTTAAAATATAATTATAATATAAATGCCCACACCACAAAAATATTTTCTTCTTAGATCTCCATATTATACCGAAATGTGTATATAGACTTGAAATGAAATGAATTACGAAACTGGAGCTTGTACGATTTCCCAAAGTACAATAAATTCTCGAATATTATCCATATCGTGAACTAATTGAAGCTTTGTATGAATGAATGTATGGAAAATGCTAATGCTAATACGAACCTCACAAGTGTGTGCACATTGCATATACATTGCAATCTCCAATCTTACTTCCCATGATTTGCATCGATTTGCATTGCTGTGCGACAAGGCAGTATTGATCTCTCGGGTTGTCTGGACAAAGATGCATTAACTTTGCCAGTACCATCGAGGCCTCCTCTTAAACCTGTACTTAGCACGTCTATCTCCTAATCAGAAGTTGGAATATATTTCCACCAAACTGTCTAGTGATTACATTTTGATAATCTTTTCTATTATCTATTAACTTTTACTATAAGTATGGTTCTCTCAAAAAAGTCTAGAATTTCAACGCATACAGGTAGTTTTGTTTTTACACAGCTTACACACTAAAAGCACAAAGAGCTTTGAAAAAACAACTTTCACATCATTCACTAGAATGTCTTGGTAATGCTGTAATTGACATTTAAAACTAACTAACTACATTATTTGCTACCTAGATCTCACGGTTGTCAGAGGAGTTGGCCTTTGTATGAGAATTCCCAATTTGCTCTATACATTTCACATATGATAATTCTCATGTTTACATATAAGTTCACATCATGACATGAACCAATTGCAATTCACAAGTTGGCCTATTTTGCATGGAGTGGGAAAAATTCAATCATTTTACAACGTATTTACGGCTCTAACGTATCTCCAAACGAAAATTTTTAAGAGATAATTAGTAAAATAAAACTTGATGCATCTAAATGCTACAATAATACAGATAATAATATCATCTATTTTCATCATGGATGGAAATGAGACTGGAGCAGGTGCGGAAGGCTTACGAGGTTCACGTCTACATTGTTATGCAAAATCCTGGTTGCTGCGTCCCCTTGAACGGTGTTTCTTGGAACAACTACACAATTGTCCAATCTGGTGTTCCAAAACCGGTTTGCGCAGATTCGTGCCAAAGTGCTAGCTTCATGGGCAAAAAATTAAAGACAAGAATGATGAGGAATATAAGGAAGAATATGAATACAAGAATATAAATTGGTGTCGAAAATAGAAAGTATACATTAAACGCAAACCCATAAAACATATCTCAAGTTGTAGGGCTTCAGCGTAGTACTGATAAACAATATCCAGTAACAATTGTGTGATCCAATCTGGTGCATCTCTGTTTTCCAAAGCAAATTTTCGAAGCATCGCAGATTGCCTGATATGCAGGCGAACGGCTTCGAAATGGTTAACATCGACATTCCCAAAGAAACACAAATATGGAATTCTGTCAGTGATTTCAACGTTGAGAATTCGTGAAAAAAAGTTGCCCACGGTAGCTGCATTGCCAGTAACAACGGAGATGCTGGTTTAGATTCTGGAACCTTAATATGATGGCATTTGCGTCCTCCCCAGAGTACCCACAGTGGCCTTGCAATTTTAAAGTTTTCAGTTGGTTGCAGTAATCCGAATCCGAATCCATGCTTAACATACTAAACATGTTCGACAAAAATGTGAGCCTGTTTCTGATGTGTTTTGGATCAGTATTTCTGATTGCTTCGTTGGAAAGTTCAAGGGATGTAAGGTAAGGCATTTCGTCAAAAGCTTCCGAGGAAAAAAAGTACTTGCAGAACATTGGAAATTCTTAGTGACTTTAGAACTGGCATGAGAGGCATATGTAAATGCGTCCTCTTCATTTCCTCCATTGGGTTACGATGTATGGACGTGGAGTCCAAATTTAAATGTTCCAAGGTTTTGGAAATTTCCTGGACACTAGTTAGACCCATGCCCACCATTTCTGCAGAAATTGGCCCTAATCGGAGTGATTGGAGTTCTGGGAACCGACAAAATGCAATAGTATGGCAGTCGTCCTTTGTCATGACTCCTCCGCTTAACTCCAGTTTCAGGATGTTGTGGAAGGAAACTTGAGTTATCCTACATCTTTCCAGGAAGCTCGCCGGAGAAATATAATCCCCCTTTACTATCAACCAGTTGAGATTTGGAGATTCACATGTAGAATATTTCCAACTACTCCTTTATGAGCACGTCCTGTTTGCCAGTGTGGTGAGTTGTCTATGATTGCATTCCTATCCATTGTCACGCAAAGCTTGGCGAGGTGGGGCACGGGCATGGCACGTCATTTAATATACGATAAAATGTCATGATATAAGCCACTTGAAATAAATGATGTTGGTTGTGTGCTACTTATATTCTTCAAAGCGTGAAATGGAGACGTGGCGTGGCACGATAGTGCCCGCCACAAATTAATAATTTTTTGGTGCAGCTGGACATTTTTAGCGTTGGCGAGGTTGGCGATGTAAAATGTGTACTGCCTTTGGAAATGAAATAATATGTATACAAGACTTACGTTTTTAAATAATTAATAAAAAGAAAGTATTCAGGTACGAGTAGAATTTTATGATTAAAAATTGAAAAGCTATTCTGCCGAACATTCCAGGGATGAGTATGAGTACAAATGATGAGCTCATGTGTCGAGAGTCTACCTTCTCACTTGTGACTTGCGAACTAATGATTCACAGAGAAACATTTCAAACAAACATCATGAGTACATCAATATTTGTATGTACTAAAACTAAAATGGTTCAAACTTAACGTTATACACTTTCTCAAGCATACGCCACGAACCAATCAATAGGATTTGATTGGTGAATCAATCAACCTTCAAATTTGTGGTCGACAATTCTAAAATTCGTTTTCATACACCTGTGCTAGGGAAGTGTGTTTATACATCTGCGCCATGTTGTATGTAGCTCATACGCTAGGCTAGTCTATCTGGAAACATTATTTGTATTATATTATAGTTTCGTCTCCAAAGTACGTCAGCAGGATTACCTGGAGAAATCAATTATTCATTTTCCAGCTTTTCAACCACCAATCAAATCAACACAATGGAACTTATTCAGGTACATCTACTCAGCTCGTTATCATGAAGCTTTTCACTTGTGTATTAACGTTAACGCTGGCCTCCGTAGTCGACGTGTGCAAATTCTTAACATTTGATTTAGAAGTAAACTTTCCTCGCTTTGGTGCATTTTTTTCGATTTTGGTTCCTAATTCAAAGCTAATATCTCAAATGAATTCAAAACAGACTTATGGACTCATTGTAATATTGACTAATGCTAACATACAAAGACAGCATCACATACATATATTATAATCGTTCGATTCGTGCGATCTTCATCCACGCGTTATTATTTAAAATATTAAAGGATGTAAGTATGTTCACATAGAGCAACTACAATCAGTCGCAAATTCTTCAACATGTCTATTTTCCCAGCAATAACTGCCATATTGATCCAACTTTTATCTAATCAGCTACCATGTGGAAGTAATATTTTAGATATAAATTCTCATTTAACCCCATTTTCCGATTGTCTCCTGCATCTAACAACGTACGAACACTTGGAGGAGAATGGAGACAACTTACTGATTAATCTTCTTAAGTCAGGATCCGTGACAAGGAACCCCCAAATAAACTATTTTATGATTTTCAACCTTTCACAGTCCCGGTTATTTTGACGAAATACAAACCAGGGAATATCCTTGGTTACTACGTTTTTCCAAAAGGTGAAAAAACAGTATTTCTGTTTTATTCGTTGGTTTTCATGAAATCGCAAAAGTGCTTTGCTAAAGTTTATATAATTCCCGACGAACACATTGCCACCAACCTCTTCGCCTTAGATCCAGAGGACAGCCAATCTATACTGATCCCGTCACACGTCGATACATCCACAAACAAATCTGGTTTCCACGGGTTTGATTGCGAATCAGCGAAGTGTTGGTTAAGAGAAAATATCTATGAAATCATTGTAGCGCACGATATTGGAAGTG
>JAQFZW010003590.1:0-12516 GCA_034687055.1 Heteromurus nitidus | reverse complement strand
ACTTACTCGACGACCGCTGTTGAGACCTGTGGAGCAGGGTAAATGGCGAACTCGAGCTTGGACTTCTTTCCGTAGTCGACAGAGAGACGTTCCATCAAAAGGGAAGTGAATCCGGAGCCGGTACCACCTCCGAAGGAGTGGAAGATCAAGAACCCTTGAAGTCCAGTGCATGAATCGGCCAACTTGCGAATCCTGTCCAAAACCAAGTCGACGATTTCCTTTCCAATTGTGTAGTGACCACGAGCATAGTTATTGGCAGCGTCTTCCTTTCCAGTGATGAGTTGTTCCGGGTGGAACAATTGACGGTAAGTTCCCGTACGAACTTCATCTGTAATTTATTGAAATATATATAGTCTTGAGTGAACATTGTTTTCATAAATTTGACAATTTTTTACAGCATGAGAATCACATGAAAAAAAAATCATTTCATAAAAACAAGGCTATCTATCAAACATGTCCTTTCCAAACATGGCAATCTTTGCAAATTAAAGAGAGTGGGACTTTCACCCACGGCATTTTGTTATGTTGAAAAACTTTTGACTTACGCATGTCCTACATAAATCTGCTCTGTTGCTGATGGCTTACAATTAGCTAGTCTGATAAACGAGTTATTATATTCTTGTGGGAGGAAGAGAGAAGAGAGCTAGCAGCATTATTATACATTTCATTATATTCGGGAAAGGCCATAGCTCATTACTCATTCGAAGTGTTTTTTCTTCATGTTCACAATAATTGCAATTCGAGTGTGAAATAATATTCGTTAAAATGTTTGCATCTATCGCATCGCAGCCTGAACTCGTGTAAATAAAAGGTGAGATGCTGAAGCAGGCTTGATTTTATGATCTCTTCGCTGGCCTCGCTTTCATGCATTCTCTTTTTTCAGTAAACGAGTATATGTATGTGTAGTGTACATGCATATACTTATGTGGTAATAAATGCTTCCTACTTTTATAAGACGTTGTTATAATATCGAAAAAGTGCCATAAGGCTTGATCTGCTCATATTGCCTTATTTGGAATGTACCATGATGTCATCATGAAATTTATTGTACACGTTAAATAAGCAATGGAAGCTTGAAGTGTTGGCGGAGGAAGACAGAGTGTAATGAAATTTGTTTGTTTGTTCGCTAGCCATAGGGCATAAGTAAAAAACTTAATGTTCAACTTCCAACGTCAACCTCATCATCCTGACGGTGATCAGACCATTTATTATCATTTACAAAATGTCCAGGAGGGAATGGACTCACGCCCACATCCCACTTGCCGCAGTATATTTGCTTAAATAAATGCGGATTAGGTCCATTTCTGGAGAATTTCTGGAGGCGATTTTATGAAAGAAGCTTGGTGCAGTTCGTGATTCTTGTCCCCCGTAAATTGTGGAGGAAGAATAAGAGGAGTGTGTGTGTGTTTGTGCAATGGAAGTAATTTATAGTAAAAGTTTGTTCGAGTATGGAAATAATTCTAACGCGTTTTAAAAATTGCTTTTAAGGTTCTTACTTACCAACTACAGTAGGTTCCAAGTCGACAAAGACAGCACGTGGGACGTGCTTGCCGGCTCCAGTTTCGCTGAAGAAGGTGGTGAAGGAATCATCGCCGACGCCGACCGTTTTGTCAGAGGGCATATGACCATCGGGCTGGATTCCATGTTCGAGACAGTAGAGTTCCCAACAGGCATTGCCCATCTGGACTCCAGCTTGTCCAACGTGGATAGAAATACACTCACGCTGCAAACATACATAATTTTTTTGATATGTGCAAGGTAGTAAGTAGTAATTTTATTGATTTTGCGCTTCAATGTAGGTGGTACGGAAGTACATTACATTCCAATTATAAGATAATTGCCATTCTTTAAGAAGGTTGTGTGGGTTTTGGATATAATAAAAAAAATGAAGCACTTCATGAATTGCATTTGGTATCTTCACAGCCAAGCTTTTAGGGCGAAGCAACAAAATGTGCTAACGTAGACGAAAGGATTCTATTTTTGTTTGACTGTGAACTTGCATCCGATAGATGCATAAACTCAGAAAACTTTTGCCTATGTACGGAATTCCTGACGCTCCTCCATTTAAACAAAAGGGCTGCGGCTGCTAGGAAGAGGCTATACAACAGCATCTGGAGAGAATAAGCTATTTTTGGACTGTTATTTCGTCCATTATAAACAATTCTAACAAATCTCTTTCATGCGCGTGGCACGCATGCAACTTTCCACGATGAATTGACACAATCTAAGCCTCAAAGTTCTCAAAGTCTGGACTGAATTTTAATGTGACTGGAGCGAACAATGGAACAGACAACTTTTCCTGATTCTCTGAGCTACGTTCACAGATAAAGTTGAAATCTATTTAAACAGTGACTTACCATTTTGAGGGATTTTCGGTGATGTGATGTTACAAAGAGATGAACACAAAAATATTAAATTTCCGAGAGGATTTTTTTTGAGAGGTATAGCTTGTTTATTTCCGAAGGAGAAGTCGGGCAACGATGACTCCGTTCTTCGTCACTGAAAGCACAAAAATGAAGTGAAGCTTGGAGAGACTGAACAGTCAACCTTATACCAAAAGCTACTTTCGTGGGGGTGGCGAGGCTAAAATAGTGAATCCATGTCTGCAACAAGATTTTTTGTGGTGGTGTGAGCCGTCAAGCTTTACTCGTGCATACCACATTATTCAAGCACTTTTGTATAAAGTGTGTGGAGCATTTTATATTACAAAATCTTTGTTTGGCAGTGCACTGTAAAAGGAGATGTTACATCCAACTTCCCTTGCTTACTTTTTGCATTCTCACGTAGAGCTTCTTCCACATAAGGATATTCATGTGGACTGCACACTGCGAAGAGTACAGTACATCAGTTCATGTTTTTATGCGCCGATAAGTCATAGTCCCTATGCAACTGTGAAGTATAATATGCACACACTTTAGGAAGAAAGTATTATTTGTGTTGAGTTTGACCAAAATTAGTTTCATTTCTTAATAAACAAAAATGCAAAATAATAACTTTTTATTTGTTCATTTTATTTTATTTTCCCACTTTGAAATCATTAAATGCATTCAGAGTGATCAATATTCCTTCGATTTGTCAACGAGTATCCATAATATTTAACTCTATCTTCGAGGTAATCGATTAAGAAAGCACTAGGTTGGCTGCTTCTCGTCCATACCATCAAGGTTCCCACCGTACGGTTGTCCTTGACAGTGCAAACATACTGAATTGCCCAGGATGTGTAGTCTGTTAAAAGATACACCGAGTCACTCGGAACTAGAAATGAAATGCTTGTATTTAGAAATATACTCATTAAATCCAATTGAAGCATAATTAATTTTAATTTCAAGAGTCCATACCCAGAACGCCATCATTTTCGAGAGTAAACCTTCTCCAAATCGCTGGAGAAGGGACTACCAATGGATCTGGATACCAAAGATAAGTATGATTTTGACGAGTTGTTCCCTCGCGGTCTTCGTAGCGCTCCACAATGTTCATGTCAAAAGGTTCATTTTCATACAGTTCGGAAATGGTGGCTTGCGCACAACGAATTGGCACTGTGTCCACATCTTCATTGCGGAAATAGTACGTGTTCCAGTTTATCCATACTCCTTGAATCTTTATGATGGAAATTTGCAGTATTTTTTATTTAATGCTTGAACTCGGTTATTCAGTAGAAATTATTAGACTTACAGCTTCAATGGAAAAGTTGTAATGTGGTGTGAGCTCCAGGTGACGAGTGCAAGTTGCATTTTCCTGACCATTCGAAACAGCGAAGGTTGCAAGCAGCACAAGCAAACCGATAAACTTTTGAGTATCCATTTTAAAGGTTGAAAATGAGTGAAAATTGACAGAAAATTATGCTCGACCTTCTTCTCAAAACAAAAATTTGTTTTAAAGTAAAAAGATATTGCTTAAATTCTATGTTGTTCACTCCACTTGAGTCTGTTTTCAGTTATTATATGATGAAAGCTGATATTAACTCCACTTGGGTTTCCCATTCAGGTTTTCCAATTCTTTTTTATCAATTTTCTGTCAACGTATTTATCAGTCAACTGCGTTTGGAAATATATTACATGTAACAATTTAAGTGTTAACTGTAACAGTACACATGATTTCGGTGTTATCATTTATCCAGTTTAAATTTATTAATAACTGTAAAGATCAGCTCTGGTTAAGCTTAATCAAAATCAAATAGATCGTAAAGACTTTTAATGCATCCGTAGCATCCCACGCCCACAGGATTTGCCCAGTGGAAGGATGCCTTTGTAAAATCGGATATGCCAAACAGAAAATTACTGCAATCCTTTTATATTCTGAATTTGATGCAAATAGGTTTTAAATATTCAGGCCAAGTATGGTTTGGACATTAGTCATGTGGATATTGAAAAAAAAATTATTGATTTTGTAGGTCACGTAATGTAGATGTGACGTAAACATTACTTTATTCGACTTTAAATTTAGAAGGCGAGAAATCCTGTTATTCCAATCACAAAGAACGGTGTCAACGATAAGAGTTTGATAAGAGTCAAAATATTATGCTAATCAACAGCTTCACTCCAAATTGACGCATGGGTGAACATTCAGATGAAAATAAAAGTTCGGATTTTTTGGAGGAGTATTTCTTAGGTTTCAAAGGTGAAGTAACCTTAGCATCCCAGCAGGCTTCACGAAGTGGAAGGGCAACTTTTGGGAAAATGCATATGCGAAACAGAATATTATTATGAACTTTTGATATAAGGAATTGGAATAAGCCAGTTAATTTTAAATACTCAGGTGAAATTTGGATATCAGTCGAAGTGTGGACATTGAAAAATGGTTTATTGATTATAAAGGTCATTTTATATTGACGTTTACATTAGTTCATTGGACATTAACTTTTTTGGATTAGACAAACAGTTTCGATTTTGAATTCCATAAAAACAAAATAGCGTGCATTTTCTTAACTTGAACAAAAATGAGTAAATATTTAGCGTGCGTATTGAGTATGCCCGGCAAGAAATCCTGTTATTCCAATGACGAAGAAAGATCCCAAGGATAAGAATTTGCTAACCACAGTCCTAGTACCCCCACTGTTGCTGTAGTCTCCTTCCCAGCGACAATTACTGACTTCGACCTCCATATTTCCTGATAGTGATAGGGGTTTCCAAACGGTTCCCTCACAGCCAGCGTGGTCAATCGTGCAACCTCTGACGACTACAGTCTTCTGGAGAGTTTTAGTGGGAAACTTTGCAGTGAAAGTGATCTCTGTCCTGGAGCAAAGGGGCTGCTTGCTAACTGAAATACAATAATAAAAATTAATTAATTACTTTTAAGAAAGCATTTGGGTTTAATAATTTAATAAGTTATGAAGAACTATTATGTGCACCATAACTATGTTCGGGGCTACTAAGAACTTCTCCAAGTACATCGTTTGCAACGCCGATAAATTCATCAACTATGATTTTGGCTTCAGCAGTTGTCAATTGTTCCAGAAACAATTTTGGATCAAACTCCAAACCCTCTGTCGCAATACCTGGCAGCAAATAAGTGCCCACCCGTGTCGAACTCGAAAGCTTAGTACCTGAAATACGTAAAAAAATTAATTACTTTTCGAGCAACATTGAATGATGATAAACTTTTTACGTGTGTCAAATCAAAAAGGGGTCCCACCGTTACTGTATTCCGCTTCCGATTCATCGTGTTGGCGCTTGGCTTCAGCCGATTCCAACTGTCTCAAGGCAGCAATAAATTCTGGAAGAAAGTCGAAACTCACGATCGAAAGACCATGCACCAAAGTTTCCTTCCAGTCTTTGCATTCTGATGTGTCAAATGGGCTCGAAGGGTAATCCACAACCTTTTTGTCCACGCATGTCTCATTCTTGTCACATTCAATTGAATAGTAACATTTCAGAGCTGAAATAGAAAAAAAATATTTAGTCAATCAAAATCAAAATTTACCTGTGGGATTCAGATTCATAGAAAACTTATATATTTATAATTTATCTTATTTAAAATGTGTGGTACCTTCGGTCGAACTGATTAAAGCCAGCGCAGCCAAAATCTGGATACGAAGGATGACGGAGAAGCAGCCAGCCATGCTGATGACCCCGTGTATAAACTGCAGTCGATAACAAATAATTTCTGAGAATATCAACTGAACTGAACTTTGAACAAGGCGTCAACAATTCAGAAATCTGGACAGAAATTTTCTCAGGAAATCTAATAACTCAAAGAAATCCAACTCGAAAAAAGTAATATTTCCAAGAACAGGGAAACTGTAAGACTTCTAGCTGATATGCGGTCAGCACGAATTCTCAAACAACAATGATCCGAAACAATTCTCAACTCGGCCTTTTATACTGGTCGGGAGGAGGAAAAATTATAGAATATTCAAATTAATGTAACATTTCCAGTTTTTGATTTAAGATAACTAACATTCAAAGGGAAAGATTATATTAGTTTTCAGGTACCTCCATTTTTCCTTTCGCCCCACTTGCATACATCTAGCATTAATTACACACTTCGAAGTGTACATATTTTTCTTCAAAAAACATTGACATCGCTCTAATTTGCATAATATGAGAGTCAAGGAGCAGATGGAATGTACAAACACACCTCACTTTTCCCTGAAGGGAATATAAACCTTCATGAACTTACATTAGGACACATGAAATTGAAATGATTACATTTCCTCCTGAAAACACAAGTTTCTGGCAAGTCAAGAAGGAAATGTTGCAAAGCGGAGTTACAAGCGAAGAGAGGAACCGAATAAAGTATTTCTCAGGTTTCCAACATGAAGTAACATTGACATTCCAAACTGGGTGCTGTATGTGGGGTAGGTCAAGGTGCAAATTATACATTATGCGATGTGGATGGATGATATTGAATTCAAAATTGTTATGATGTGGACGCGGAGTGGTGGTTTGTTATGCCTTGATTTGTTGACAACGTTTCTTGTCCATTTTAATTTTCAGTTAACAGTAATGAGCGAAATAGCATTGAAAACGTTGGTCATCAACACCTCAAAGTATGTGACCGGCATGCCTGAAAAATCCACCAACAGAGGCTGAAAAGGGCTTCATGCACAATCCTAGTTTTCTAACGTATGTACTTTGACACGAAATTTTTAGAGACATAACCCAACTTTTATATCAAGATTCAAGAGCTTTTAAGTGCAGTTGCAAATATAATATATATAAATTCCTAACCAACTGCGTAATCAAACCTGCAAAAAATGCTGAAGTTATTGCACATATATTTTTCTTTTGTTCTGTAAGTCCAGATCTACTACTGCTTCTGTAAGTATGAAATATCCAATATTTGTTGAATCACCTTTTGCTGTCATAACATCTTCGACAATATAACATCCAATGAAAGCGTGCACTTTACATTTTCCAACAGGTCAAGAGTGATAACGTCAAATGTGACAGAATAAACCTGATCATCCGTCATTTGTCACATCCAAGAGCATTTTATACTAGTCGCGAATTTGGCCGACAAGTTCTTATCAACTTTTTGCAGCATTCAAATGGATAAGTGCCTGTTGTGATCACAGATATAAAAACACACGCTGCCATTCATCCTTATTTTTGCTTTCAGTCGGTGTAAGTATCGGCATTGTCCTGAGACCTGATCTTTTTTGTCAATTTTGATTTAAAATGAGTCCTCAATCTTTTAGTCAGACTGTGTTTCTTGGAATTTTCCTTGCTGTTTGCAGTGCACAGGAAAATGCTACTTGTACTCGTCACCTGGAGCTAACTCCAGTCCAAAACTTTTCAATTGAAGCTGTAAGGTTTTTAAATTCCAAAATATAATACATTTTCCAGATTCCAAATTTGTCATTAGCAATTTTGTTTTCTTTAGATACGCGGCGTCTGGATAAACTGGAACACGTACTATCTCCATGCTGAAGATGTGGACACAACGCCGGTTATTTGCTTGCAAGCCACGATTTCCGAACTTTGGGAAAATGAGCCTTTTGACATGAACATTGTTGAACGTTACCGAAACAGCGATGGAGAAATTCGTCAGAACCACACTTACCTTTGGTACCCAGATCCATTGGTGGTCCCATCTCCTGCGATTTGGAGAAGATTTACTCTGGAAAATGATGGGGTTCTGGGTGAGTATTTTTGTGTATTTTTATGGAAGTAATTATTTTTTGTTTTGTAATGTTACTTTAAAGTAATATATTTTTCGTGTACTTTGCAGTGCCGAGTGACTCTGTATACCTCGGAACTGACTATGTATCATGGGCAGTTCAGCATGTTTGCACTGTGAAGGACAATCGGACTGTCGAAAGCATGATTTTGTGGACGAGGGACAGAGAGCCTGGATCATCATTGATCTCTTTTCTGGAAGACGTCATTCGAATTAACTATGACTTCCCCTTGGAAAATCGTAGAAATATTGAGCAATCCAATTGCACTGTAACTGCATAATTTGATCAAATGTGACAATAAAAGTGTCAAAATAAATCAAAGCCGACATTTCTATCAATAACATGAAATGGCTTATTTGCATATATTTATTAATTAGTAATCAAAATCATAAGTGACCGTACTAACTATGAGTAATGTTATTCACACTTAAAACATAATTATGAAACGACTCATTGACCATTGTTGAAGCAAGAGATCCTCTCACATGACAATAAATCGTAAAAATCCTTATCAGAAGTGACAACAACTTCTAATTGTTCTTAATAATTTTTTACTTAGTTTTTACACGTATGAAGTTCTAAACTCCGAAATGATATATACCGTGTCCTAAGATTGCTAGGCACTGTCACCAAAAAAGTGTGAGTATAATCTTCGCAAATAGCTGTAAGTTTTTGGTTTTGCCCCAGTGTTCTGAAGTACTGCTGTTGGTGTTTCACATTGGATTTACTACGATACAAAGACCAATTCGAGAGACATCCAGATATCAGACGTCATTCATTACCAAACATTCAAATCACACAGGCATCCAATTACAAACTATATGCTTGACATTTTTTGCAACATTTTGATTTATTAAATCATGCGTTTCTTATGACTGGGCACACATACACGTTAAAGTTACAGATGAAAATCTGTAGCTTATTTAGACAATACACATCAGTTTGATGATAACCGATAAGCGTATCACTGATTTGGATTTTGGGTTCCATTGTAATTTGAAGAGTGTTGGCTCAAATGTGGTGAGCATCTTAACTAAAATTACATAATATATATTTATCGTTTGACATCACAATTTTCATGGCATCCTCAACTGCAAGTATTTCACCAGAAACATCAGGACCATCTAACCTTTCAATCAATTTTCCACTTAACTTTAAACCGTTTTAAAGAATAATATGGTTTGGTTATGGTACAAAAGCGGCAAGTCCTTCCTCAACGTTTGTCATATACTCATTGACTGTGAGCTGTGAACATTCCAGCAAACCAAAAAATCCTATAGTTTGATTTACAAAATTCCATTATTTTCAAAATGAGCTCCGGGAAAGCTTTTAGTTTTGCGGTGTTGCTTGCAGCATTCGCTACTCTCTGCAGTGGACAAGAAAGCTGCACTCGGCAGTTGGAGCTTACTCCAGTGTCCAACTTTTCAATTGACGCTGTAAGTTCAAGCTGTCCAAAGTTTCGGTTTACAGAGAAAATTTGAGACTCAAATCAAAAATTTATTTTCAATTCGTTTGTTCGCAGATTCTCGGTGGCTGGGTAAACTGGAATACTTATTACCCCAAAGTTGAGGATGTAGACCCAACGCCCATATTATGTCTGAGAGAACACATTGCCGTGATCAATCACCCGTTTGAGCCTTATGACATGGGCATTATTCATACGTAAGAAGGCCGAAAAGTGGTCGACAAGGAAACATAATTTACCCAGCAAAAAGTTTTTATTGAAAATTGTTGCATAATATGGTTTCTTCGATCATTCCAGCTACAACACCAGCACTGGAGAGTACAAGCGCAATGACACTTATCTTGACAAACCCAGTGTCTCATCCCCATCTCAAGCGATTTGGGTGCGGTTTACGAAACAACCTGATAGCACCTTTGGTAAAAGTTTGACAAAAAAATCATTTCAAAAATATTTCCCATTTTTTTGAGAAAGTTTTGTAATAATGTCGCTCTTTCTCCAGTTCGAAGTGACTCTGTCTACGTGCACACCGACTACAACAACTGGGCTTTGCAGTATGTTTGTACCAAGTATCGCAACCGCATCGTTGAAAATATGATTGTGTGGACAAGAGATAGACAGCCTAATCCAGACACAATCGCTCTTCTCGAGGTTCTTGTTGAGAACTATGGCTTCCCTCTAGAAAATCGTAGGCCGATTGATCAATCTGATTGCCAATTCGAGTGAATATAATTGTGAATACGAAAATAAAAAGAATTTAATTAAATTCGGCGTGTCTAAATTCAACCAATCCCAGTGTCTATTTCGAATGTCTTTTAAGTCACATAGTTCATTTATTTGAGTAATTGCAGATTTAAACTCTGGTTGATTTGCATCGTAATGTTACTCAAGGATCACAAGTATCAGAGTATCAGTTACTTTGGTTGTTCATATAATTACATTTTTGATTATGGTTCTGGTTTGCTATATGAAATCATTTACTGCTAATATTGTCATTTCACCTTATAAATGTGAACATACCAACTTAAAAAGTCACTTACGGACAGAAAAATTCAAATTAGATATGAGATAAACATAGATAACATGTACACTGATGAATTGGCATTTGCTCTGGTGTGTTGTTTGATGTTGTTTGGAATAATTTTGGAACTTATACGTAACAAAAGTATGGCATTTGACTTGACATCTATTCTCCCCTGCAAATATTTCACTCACACAAATTAAGTTAGTTTAAGGCCAAATCAATATCAGTCCCCACTTGAAAGCTTTCTGTTCTGATAACCTGGTTAAAATTACATACAACCTGGCACAAATCTCCCAAAAGTTTGTTCAGAGATCTCTGAAAGCCTATAGTTCGTCAATTCAGCCAAACGAGCACACATTTCATTTCATTTTCTTCCTTCAATTAATTTTTAAAGAATTCACGATGAAATTCGAAAAGGCTGTTGCTTTAGCTGTGTCCCTAGCAGCTTGCTTTGCCCTTTCCAGTTCTCAGGAGACTTGTACTCGTCAATTGATACTTACTCCAGTTCAAAACTTTTCAATGGATGGTGTAAGACTTTTTTAAACCCATATTATTTTCCCAAATTCCAGTTTAAACTTTAATTTTTCAACAAAAATCATTTGTCCTAGGTTCTGGGTGTATGGATGAACTGGAACACATACTACCCCTCTGCTGAAGATGTGGACAAAACACCAATATATTGTTGGAGGGCCAACATTGTCAACAGAACTAATCCTTTGGAACCCTACGATATGGGAATTATCGAGGGGTAATAATAGAAAAATCAAAACTCGATAAATTATAAATTATTTCTGTTTTTAATAATGTAATTTTGACAGTAAAATATTTGCTTTGTCCATTTAGCTACAACAACAACAGTACTGGGGATTTCCACCAAAATTTCACATTCTTCAACCGACCTGGGGAAGATGTCCCCTCCCCTGCAATCTGGGAACGGTATACTAAAGAGCCAAATGATACTTATGGTACGGTACCCACTTTAAAATTTTCAATGAAGAAACAATTTTGTAATTTCATCATAATTATGTGGTATTATGTTGGAATCTTGAATTTATATTTTTTTCTCCAGTGCGAAGTGACTCCGTCTACGTGAACACTGATTACGAAACTTATGCTTTGCAGTACGTTTGCGCAGTGAAGGACAACCGCCTTGACGAGAATATGATTGTTTGGACAAGGGATAGACACCCAGACCCCGAGCTGATCACAGTCCTTGAAGCTCTCGTTGAGGGCTATGGCTTCCCTCTGGAGAATCGGAGACCCATTTACCAATCTGATTGTGAACACTGGTAATTGTTACTTTGGAAGGGACAATAATAAATAACATGTTTTAAAATGGAGTTTTATCCTAAGAAACTACATTTTTTTGAGTGCGTTACATTTGGCAAAGCGTATGTTTAAAATGTATAGAAAGAAATAAAAAAAGAAGTAAAAAATGTTATCTTTGAGTTAGTATATGTTTATTCATAAATAGGCAAGCAGCTTATATACGTTATATGTTTTTGCTCATCCATAATTATGTATCTTGTAAAACATTCACACATGATTTATAATTTAAGAAACCTAACGTCAAAATTCCTCGAAATTTTTAATTAGAATTGAGTTGATCAGAGGAATATGTATAATTTACATCAGCAAAAGGTTAACAGTTTGCTCAATACAGAAATGAACCATGATAATCGCCGTGGTGTAGTCAAAGAAATTCCCTGTGCCAAGGCGAATTTTGAATACACTGAATGACTTGACACGTCGACTATACTCCGGATGAGTAACAATCTGCTTAAAACGTTTGAGTCGAGTCAAACATTCAATTGAGACGACATAAACCTTGGACGCAATTGAGCCATACAATTCTAGAATGATCATGGTGCAATCCAAAACCAACACAGAGTAAAGTATAAATTCCGA
>JAQFZW010003589.1:0-12516 GCA_034687055.1 Heteromurus nitidus | reverse complement strand
ATGAAATGCTTATTATGTGTACATGAAGGAGCCTTGTAGGCAAGGCTTCCTTTTAGCATTCAACACATGACTAAAAAGGGAGAGAGGGAGAGAGTGTGTGTGTTCGTTCTACTTTTTTACGCCACGCCACTGCTCACTCTCTCCTCTCACTATATTACCTACATAATACTCACTTCAAGGTTCTATAAAAATACTGTTTTTACAGTTACATTTATAGCTTCCCTGCAAAATGCATCTCTTTGAGAGTTATACACTCACGATTCACACACAGATGGGCATAAGATGTGTAGGTATGTATTGTGAATGACAAAAGAAGGAGACGGAGCTGCAAGTTGTAAATGGAAGGAATTTTCTAAATTTGTTACTACTACTTTTTCCTCTCCCTCGATCCTCGTGAATCTTCCATTTTGAAAAGTGAAAGGAGGACATGAACGGATATTGGGGTGGATATTTTTGGGTGAAAAGTTTGTAAAAAAATTTTCTTCTCTTCTTCTTCTTCCCGTCTTTCTTAAAAGGAGATATGAGAGTAGTGAAGAAGGAGTGTGGAGAGAGAGAGTATTCCTTTCAAGAAATTTCTTTCTTTTGCTTATTTTATTTACTGCCCACGACGACAACGACGCGACGAAGGAACGCATAAAAAACTTGGGAAATGGAGGAGGAAAAAATGTAGCAACAGTCTAATATAATAAAGTGTCGTGTGGATATGTATAAATGTATATATATATGGGAGAAAAGGTAAAATGCGTGCAACGTACTTCAACCCAGGATAGTTATGACATTGTGGAAATAAAGGTTACGACATATGACCCCTCCTCCTACTATTTCTCAATTTTACTCTCACCCACCTCCTCTTTCCGGTCATCTTTGAGAGGGATTCATTCATAAGTAATGACAATGCAATGACTTTCGTTCTCAACTTGAATGATTTTCAAAGGAGGAGAAATTCTTTTAAAAAAGTTTTCTTGAAAAGAGAACGAAGGAACAATGATTTTGGATGGGCTCTACTATTTTCATAGTATCATGATGATGTTCAGACTGGAGGGGACCTTTCTTAATGCATTTACTTTGCTTCTCATACATACACATATATACACCTTAATAAACCTTTGGCATTTTTTTGAACTTAAAAAAACTTTGCCACTCTTCAAATTAAAGCGTGAAAATGGGAGAATTTTTTCTACAACAAATGCACCATAACAGTAGGAGAGAGTGGAGACTACATTTTCGTCATATAATCTTACCATAGTCGTAGCTTAAGTTTTATTATTGAAGGACTGCACACGCATTCTCAGTTTCCCCTTTTGGCAGGGAATTTTTTATCGGTCGTTTTCAACATAAATGAACACTCCCCGAAAATATAGTACACATTTACCACATTTGTTTTATTTTAATTTCCAGTTTGTCAATTTACCCGGGGAGGAACATGAAATGACAATTTAATCGACTTAAGTTGATTATTCCTCGCGTACTTAAATGGATATTGGCAATAAATACTGTTCAGTGTCAGGATTAAAATGGTTTTAAATGTTTTGATAGGATTTCACAACCATTTTCACAACTATTACACAGAAGAGAGAGAGAGAGAGAGAGAGCTTCGAATTTCAAATAAACTAAATAGCCAACTCACATTTCAGTAATCTTAAAAAGCTCTCATATCTTTCCCCAGCCGCAAGCATTAGCCACAAAATATCCGGCCATTATGTGGTTCATCTTCATCTCACGTACGTAACGTACGTAATTTACATGATAATGCGTCCTCTGCTCAGAGATAGTATCACCACGAATCGCTTCATATCTATTTTCTCTCTCGCTCAATTCTCTCTATTAGCTCTTATCCTACTTTTTTCCTTGGCGAGAGAGAGAGAGAATGGGTGTATGTGTTAGGAATTGTGGATTCAGGATGGAATTGGATGGGTAGTTTTTGTATTATAGCTGGGAGCTCACTATTCCACCATTACATTCTATTATATTTATTTGAATGAGTGTATCTATCGCGCAAATTGAGTTGTAAATATTGTCCCCAGACATAAATTAGTGAATAAAACGAAGAAGTAAAGTGAGAAAATGGGATAACCTAAAACAAATAAATCTTGTTCTGTTAGGATTCCTTGAATATTGTATAAAATGGAAGTGAAGACGAGGCGAGGAAGAAGACGATGAGAGAAAAAAAACAAATGGAAGAATGAAAGGAAAGCAACTTTTGTGTCTGGGGGAAGTGGGACTGCGAATGACAGGCCAACAATGTGCTTCTAGCAAATGCAGCAACAGCGTTTCACTTCACGATTTTTTTTCTTCGTTTTCGCAGTGTTCCTTCGTCTCTCTCTCTCCTCTTTTCTTAGCTTTTTCTTCATAGTTTGTTTGCGGTAATAAACCGAGAAGAATTGGAAAAACCTTGACAGACTCATTTATCACTCGGAGGAGCGAAGATAGCGAAGAAAATTTTCGAATAGTGGAATGTACCATCATCACATCACCATTGTGTGTGTACAATAATAAAGGTATATATACAATCCTGTGGCAGTATCTTCTCTTCACTCACAACTCTTTACAAATGGCCATGGTTTGAAAAGTAAAGCTTCACTTATTTTCTACCATTTTACTTTTACTATAAACACACACACAATGCTAGAGCTTCGATCACAATCATATATTTCCAAATTCATTCCCATCAACATTCTTTCAACGTACACAGCTAGAGAGAGAAAAGGAGAACAAAAAAAGAAGGAAATCTCTTTCTTCAGATTTTCATCGTGTTCTGTCTATCCATCTGTCAGTCTTGCTGTGCTCCATTTTTAAAGAGAGAGAGAGAGAGCAGCAGTGAAAACAGGGAAAAAATCCTCAACGAAAAGAGAAGTAGATGAGAACATTTTTTCCATATTAAACAAAGTTGTGTCTGTAAAACAAAAGGAAAATCAGAATCAGCAAAGATGTGGAATAGAGAATTGGAAACTACTTTGCAATCTAAAATAAACTCACTGTGTGAATTCCACCGTGTATATGTGCACATATTGGACTTGCACGCTTGACTATGTCCTTGCCCACATTCATACTTGGACTGCATGCAAGCCCAACTAGTTTTTTGGGGAGTTTTCGGATGGCACACAAAAAAATTCTACTACGCTCCCAACGAGAAAGTAGCTTTCCTCCGGCTTTCTCGAGAGTGCAAGGGAAGTTGTGATGAAAAAAGGAAAAGGGACAAGAAGAGTCATATTACTGAGTCGGTACACAAAGGCATAAAAAAGACACTTTACGGTCAAGGAAGAATAGATGAAAGAAAAAAGAGAGGAAAGCGAGAGAGAGAGGAGAAAAAAACTGCAAGATATATGACCATTTGTGTGGGAGGGGAAAGCAATAATTTAACTTGACTTCATTTTCTCCTCTTTTCTCATCTCACTTTCATTCAGTCATTCAGGTATACATGCATATATACACTTCGCCTTCTAACTTAATATCTCCCACCACAAATACGAATTCTCTGGACTTTCACGGAGAAAAAAGTCAAGTGAAAAAAACCCACCTTGTGTGTATTATGCAACGTAATGGAAGTACACATAGTGGAAAGTGGAATCTTAGTATATGTATTGTGGCAGGTTAACCAACTTTGCAGCAGTAAATTAATAAATTTTCTTTGTTAACTCCGTTCCTAAATTATGGAAGAATTCCCATGCTCTATACTAATGTGATAGGAAGCAGAAGCCAGAAGGTATTTTTTTTACTATGTTACATCTAATCCGGCTTTTATCAACTGTGTGAATCAGCAAGAGTAAAAAAATGAAGGCTCCATTCCATATATATACTCCTCTGGTGGATGGACGCCGAAGGGTATTGCCGTTTTTTTGTAAAGATTTGTTTGTTGTACATTGTTAGTCGTTAACTTTTTTACGGAGGTTCCGAGCTAGTGCATTATTGCCAAACCTCATATTTCTTTTTTCTTCTCTCTCAAGTCGAATGTATATTTTTTCAATGAAGACACCTCACTCTGAAAATTGTTCAGCGGAATAAACTCCGTCTGGAGACTGGATGCATGGCTGGAGTAAAAAGTGGAAAGAGGAAAGGAATAAGGGAAGCTGTGGAATTTTTCTGGTGACAACATTTTCATGCATTCAGTTAGAGAGTGAGCTTAAAAAACAAGTTTTACTCCTCTGGTGATTTACGTTACCTGGCTATTTTCACTTATTTGTACCATTTTATCATTATTGACAGTTTGGAGGGAAGGGAGGAAAAAGAAAGGAAGAAGGAAAGTAAACTTTTCCCCCGACTTCACAAAAGAAAAGTCCAATGCGAATTCAGCGAAAAGGACGGGAAACAAGCAAGCACATACAGTATTATGTAAATCAGATTGGCCGTAGGCCCTCCAACACGTATCCTTTCCGCTTGCTTTCTTTACAGATTTTTTTCCTTCCTTTTTTAGCTTGTTGAGATTGGTTTCCTCCTTCCTCCTCTCTCTCTCTCTCTGCGTCATCTTCAACTTGCTTTCTCTCTCCTCTCTGCCTCCTCTTTTTTCTTCTCCCTCTCTATCACTGAAATGGACAGGAAACATTGGTGGAAATCAGTAGTGAGGATTTATTGCTTCCTTCTTTAAGTCACAAGAGAAAATGGTAAATAAGTTGCGATAAAATGTCACACGCAAACAAAAAACGGAGCAAGAGACGAAGAAAAAAGAGAAGAGAGAGAGAGAAAAAATAAAAGAGGAAACAAACTTTTATTTTCTCTTATTGAAACACATTGAGGCGAGTCACACAGATAGGTTGCAAGTTCCTACGAAAAAAAATCCTCTAGTGTGGGCAAATAACATTACAGGAGGCAATTTATTCTTCTGTATCTTGTATGAGTGTCTCCGCCTACCTTTGGCGTGTCTCGTCAAAGGGTAAGGACAAGAGAGAGAAGCTAGAGAGAAAAATCGGAACGCTTTTTTTCTGTATAAAATTTCGTTTTCAATTGTATTTTATTTTATTGCTTTTTGCTTTGAACTTTTTTTCCTCCCTTTGATGATGATAATAATATGTATTCAATTGGCTCGTCCGTTTTTCATTTGACAGATGCCGTTTCCTCCACTCCACTTTCTCAACATGCCTTTTTTGCTACACTACAACACACTTTCTTAGAGTCAATATGCCAACGACATGTAACAGCAGCCACCTACACACATACACACGGATATACTTGTTATAAGCATACGTTATGTATATTTACCTTTACACTTTTTGAATCCTTTCCATTTCCCTGCCTATTCACATCCAATTCAGCGCAATTTTCATCTGAATTATTTACAGCTCCTGAACCCTAGAGACTATTGATTCCTTCTTTAACTAGTTTTTTTTGTCCTCCAACTGATTTGCCCTTTTGATATCTAAACATAAACCTCTAGATTTGCTTCACTAGAATTCCCCTGTATAGTTAATAAATTTCGCTTACGGAAGGAATTAAAGAAGGGGAAGCACAACTGGGGAAAAAGTTGGAGTACGTACAGAGTAGAGAAGAGGAGATGCATCTAGTAAAAACGGTGGAGCGGAGAAAGGTAAACGATTTCCTTTTGGGATTGGCTAAGGGAATTCCATACTTTTTTATGCTTACACACCTACTTTCACTTGTGCATGCACGAGAGGTGTGACAAAAATCACCTTGCCTGACATTACCACAGACGGTTATGCAGATGACTAGTGACATCGAGCGAGATGCCGTTTGTCATGATGACATATACCTACTGGAAAGGTTCAGATCGCTGTCTCCTGCCCTTCTACTATATGACTGCCTATCTTTTATATGGGAACAGTGAGTATCGACAAAGATCATCACTTGAAAGCAAAAGCAATGTGGAACATTTTTTTCCGTCTCTTCCTCCACTAATATTTTACCTCAGGGAAAGCTTTCTCACTCGCTGTAAGTAGCACGTCAAACCAAATATTCTGTATTCGAAAACGGCTCTCCGCTATAACTAATCGGGCGGAATTGAATTCACTCTTGGTTGACTGGATTCGTACAAACTTTTTTGCTTTGGTAAGAGGTTCCGTTCACTTCTCTCTCTCCTTAGATTTCATAAGGTTGACTCCGCAACATTCGACATGGTGTCAAAGCCAAAGCCAAGAGAGAAGAAACGGAATCGCTTCAATGCATTATGCAAGCAAATGTAGAATTGTACCTGTTACAGGGGAAATATATATCTGCTTTTATACAACACGCAGCTATAACGTTATATAAGATCTTCTTTTTGCTTGGGGAAAGCGTGTGTGTGTGCGTCTAGCTAGAATCTGAAAACGAGATGAAAATATTATTTCACATTCCTCTAAATGATTCCATGAAATGTACATTACTCTACTAGAGTTCAAGTATAGAGATGTATGTAGAGATATATAGTTGAGCCCATCGCATACATAAAGTTTATGCACATCAAACAGATTGTCATAAGGATTTACGAGGAAATGTAGAGAAGGGACAAGAAGTTCCAGTTCCAAGAGCAGATCGAGCGTACTAGTCTGGTCTAGCTTCCTTTAAATATAAATATAACATTCCCTCCCAAGCAGCTACTACTTCTATACCAATTTTATTCCTCAATTCGTTCATGTGAATCTCGAGCAGGTATGCTTAATCGTGTGCTAATTTATGGGTTATGGAGCTATTCATCACGATTTGTGTCACGATCACCTTTCCTCCTCTCTCTCTCACTCTCCCTCTTTCGGGTTGAGCCAGGCGCATGCAACTCTGCAATAATATAGTATACGCTGCTCCCTCTGATGAACCTTATATACGCTCTGAGAATACACAAGCTTGAAAATCACCGAGCTACAAACGTTTTATATAATAAAATAAATGATAAGAAGAGACAGAATAAGTGTGTTTCGCCCGTGTTTATTGCCAGAATCAGCTTGACTAAATTCAGTGAAACCCGTTTAGTTTTCAGTTAGAGAGGAAACTATACTATCTGAAATAAGTAAGCAGTTCATGCTTTTTTCTTTCTTTCTCTATCCTTCGTATAGTCTCGTAGTCCTGAGATGCTCTCCGGGTTCGGAGGAGTGGAGTGTGTAGCAGATGAGGGTAAGTTGCACTTGCATAAAATTTATTATAACTAACCATACCCTCCGCCAATCTACGTCTAGCTGTCAAATTGGCTGCCTGAGAGTTTAAGCAAAGAGAAGGAGAGAGGAACTAACGGTTGTCTCAAGGGATTCATCCTTTTCACACACTTTCCGAATTCCATTAAGCTCCTCTTAAATGTAGTCAGTGAATAAAACACTTGTCTTTGCCTGTTTGCTTTCTTCCTCTCCATACTACACTTTTCCTACGCTCGCTATGCTCCGAAACTCCACTCTTCTCCCCAGCTGAAAAAACTCCGTTTTTCCTACTCTCTCTCGTACGATTCTCTCCCTTTCACTCCTTTTTTTCTTTCCGTGTTTCAGTTCATTTAAAACTGTTTGTAAAATCTGACTGGGGCAGGATTTACGGCTTGTTCATGCTGATGCGTCATCATTATCATCATCGTGCTCAACCGTAAACGGAAAATAAAACGGGAGATTTTTGGACGGTTTGTTCCGCTAAGAAATAGATGGAGCATGTTGCTTCGCCAAAAATTTCAGTTTTCTTGGAATTCAGAATGCTTATGTGGAAACTTGCACTGTAATGTAATGGATTCATTATTCGTCCGGTCATTATAACTGTACTGGTTGTGTACGTGCCCATAAACTTTTATGATTAGCAGCTTGATAAGCATCAAGCATGACATCATGGTTAGAACTGGGACCATTATACAATCTATGGTTGTTTATGGGAATCCTGTCTATAATAAACTTTTTGGATGACGTGGAAATTCATTAAGAAATATATGTAGCAAGTTTAAACAGTTTAAAGTCATGAAGTGTCCATTCAAATTGCTTCTTATTGTTAGCTTCTTATGAATTTTGCGCTTTTTTACATGTGCAAATTTGATTATTATGAAGACAAAGTTTTTATTATAATGAGTTTCTTTTACAAACTCGCACATGTATTTCTGGTAACTTCACATAATAATTCAAGAGCGTCAAATCAAAGGGAATTTTGATGTTTGCTCACAGGATTCTTCAACGTTTCATGTTGGAACTCCTAAAATCATTTTGCTAGGATAATTGACAATTTAATCTACGAACGCATATGCAGATGCAGACAGTTCTCGTTCAGCATTTTCATCACTTGTACTGTACGTTTTGTTCAAGATCGCTTCATCCGAGATTTGCAATCCATCAATGGCAGAAAGTAAAAGAATCAATCACAGGGGTAGCATTATTATACATACATCGTAGGTCGTTTTGTTGTCTAAAGGAAATTTGCAGTTGTGATGATGACATGCATGAGGATCACTCTGTGCATGGAATAGGAGCAAGTTTCAGTTGCTTCTGGGGAAATGCCATTATCCCGTCATGTCACCAAAAATTGAGAATTTAATATGATATCGAAATGCATCAACTGATTCTTAACCTTGAACTATGTGATCGATCGAAATTGATGACTCGATTCATTTTGCTGAATAGCAATATTTTTACACGTTGCAGTTGCATTAATAGTGAAATCGTCACTTAAAGTAAACTTTATGACTTTAGCTGCGTAGTGTAGTCAGTAGTACCTCTATCCTGCGTTTCAGATTAAGATCGTAATATCGGAATTAGATTCTGTAAATCAAACCCCCAACCCCAACAGATAATTTTAAGTACTTGTCGCACGCGCAGTTTTCAGCTCAACATTGTTGAAGATCAGTTTTAGTAATTCATGTCTTGACAATACATACGGAGACCTTCCCTTTCCGGATCTCAAGGAAGTTTAGAGGAATAAAGCACTTTGTAAATTTACGAAAAGATCATTTGTCAATTTGACAGTTTTTGGGGAGAAAAGGTTTAGCAAATTTTTGTTTGTTGAATTGTTTGTAAATCATTGTAGTATATCATCAGAGCGGCGAATCTAAAGAGTGCACATATGCTTGGAGATGTGCTAAAGTATCTTCCAGCATTGACTGTAAATTTGTAAATACTTTGGGATCTTGTCGAGTTGTTGGAAACTTAATGTAATTCATTCCTGTCCTCGGAACTTCGTTACAGAAAAGACGCCCACCGTCACGAAAGACGTGAGGCGGCACCAAACAACGTATAGGTACACATACGATGTAGTTCTTCGCTTAGAGCTGAAGCAAAATTGACACTAAAATCAAAAAGGGAGTCGGATAAGTCGGAGTAAACTTATCTGTGAGAAAACCCAGCCCTAAGCCGGTCTCCGAGTAAAAGTGGATGAAATGAAAAGAGAGTAAGAATGGAATGGAGAGAAATCATAGAAAGTGTAGAGCACAAGTTTTGTAGTAAAAAGACGTAGTAGTAGGAGTAGGTTTGGTCGTAGTGAGCAATCGAGTGGAAAATAATCAATCAATATTCCTATCCTTTGATTGTCTCCCACCCTGTTTTATGAGGTTGACGAAACGCTCATAAAAAGCAGTTCTTTTCATCCGATTAGATCTATTCCAGTTTGGAGTAATACTCTCGATCTCGGATTACGTTTTTGTCCTTTCTCTCTCTCCCTCCCTCTCTCTCCTTCGTCTCTATCTTACTCTCTGGAAGCGAGAGACTGGAGCGAAGAACATTGAACACTAAGGGTCTTGATTTTATTCCCTTTTTTCTCTTCTTTTTATTCCTCTTCTCTGGCTTTTTTGTTCATTTCTGACTTTTCCATAAGTCTGAATACTGAGTAAGTCCTAACTTCTCTCTTTTTTCCATCGTATTTTCTTGTTTATAGCAATAGTGAGCTGAGCTTCATTGGCCAAGTAACGATTGTATTGCAAAGCTTTCTACTTCCTCTTATATCAGTTTTCCACTTTTTTCTTCTGTGGAATGAGCAACACAAGCATTACTCCTTGTCCGTTTCTCTCTCTCTCTCATTCTCTGAAAAAATCTTATTCGCATTCATTCATTCAGTAGAAACTAGTATAATACAATGTGCCTCCGGACTTGCAGACACAAAAAAGTGAGCAACAAACGCAATGAAAGCCAAAAGAGAAGCATTATATTACATCATGTTGTTTATACTTTATAAGCATTATTCTTTCCAGTTCGTACATGGGATTTTATGGTCGTTTCTTGATAGACAACGACAATAAAAAAAGAAGTCAGTGAATGAGCAAGAATGAAACAGAAAAGCTTGATGCTGATTTACAAACCCACTCGAGTATCTACAACTCGTCGTGTTCTGCTGTTGTGCATTACGATAAAATTGAAGGGAAAAACTTTGAATTTTCAATCAAGTCTTGTTTTAATGACAATTTCCCCCGCCGTCTTCACAACAAAAAATATCTCAAGTCTGTCAAGCAGTGAACTTCGGATAAAATGAGAATGAGAATAACTGAGGCAAATCATTGAAAGAAATCGTGCCCTTCACTCTTCACATCAGCATCCAGAGAAATCCAAAGGAAGAGACGAGAGATGATGTCTTTTAGGTTATGACAATGGAAGCCTATGTGGCATAAAAGTCATTCCTTAATTAATTGAAATTTTTTTCGATTTCAGATTACGATATTCCATGTCCAAGCCGTAAAATCGGTGATAAACCAGTTGACTCATGCTCATAAAAAAATCCTTGCTCCTCTTGCCCCACCAAAACCTCGCCTTTTTCCACTTTCTCTCCCCTCCTTTCGATCTATATAATAAAATGCTACTTTCCCTGAATCTGGGAGCAGCCATAAAAATCTGTACAAACAGGTAGTATTAAGAAAAATGTGATTGTTAGAGGGAACGAAGGGGCAGCATATGCAAGGCTATAATGAGAGGGAGCACATATTTTTCCTTAAAGTTTTATGTACCTTTCTTTTTTATCCTTTCACTTTCTCTTCCTGTTCTTTACTATTTGATGTTCGCTTTAAGTATTTAAGGTGAAATTCTAGGTTTTCCGGCGTTTAAGCTTAAACCATCTTAAAAAACCCAAAAGTCCAAACAAAAAATCTCTCTCTCCTTTTTTTACTTCCTTCCCCATATTGTCTCTCGTAGAAAGAAAAGCCGGTGTTTTCCCCGAAGATCTCGACCGGCTTTTCTCTTGAAATGTGTATACAAGTCAGCCACAACTCGTTTCCCCTTTTTTCGTATAATTTTTTTCCTTGACTTAAGTGCATATACTTCCTATATGCAACATGTAACTGGTAGGATACTTTAAAATAAAAGCAATATAGGGAAATGCCCATAGATTGTATGTAAGTGAATTCGGTTGTCTTGCATTTCTAGCCGCAGGTGAATGTGTATCCCTCTCTCTGTACGTGTGTGGATTTTTGGGGATGAGTACGTCTGCATCTAAAAAAGGGTATCCTCAATCTGGATGCATGGTCACGACACAGAAAAAATAAGATGTTTTTATAGGTTAACTCATTGCACTTGGGAAAGAGGAAAGAAGAAGAGAGAAAAATCCGAAACCCCTTTTCCCAGTTTCATTGCATTCTGAGATTTTTTTGTATCCGTTTGCTTTCCTCGTGGATAGACCGTTTTTTGTCATTCCAGCACTTTAATACTTTACGATTCTTGTGAGTTCACTTGCTGAATGCCTTTCCTCATTTATTTTCACTCCCAAGCATTTCATTCAGGAATCACAGTCGAGTCCTTGGAAGAAGATGTACGGGGGAAATAGTTGCAGAGAGAATGAAAAAAGGAAGCAAGTATTTGAAGGGAACCTGAAGGTGTTCAACTTACCGGGATATGTATATAAACACAAAAGAAAAAATATCTACCCCGACTCATGTATTTTTCTTTTGGCTTTCCCATTTTATAGTATTGCCTGATTCCATTTTATGGGTTCCCATTTTTATTTCTGATTTTGTTTTGACTTTAATCTCGAAATAAAAAATAGAAAGAGATGAAAACTGCTCACGTTCTCCAGTAAGCTGTTTGCATCTAAAGATTTCTCTGTTTTCTCTGATGGCTCCTCCAGTCTTTCGGGGTTTTTTGGAAGAATATCTGACCTCGTTTCTTTTCTGGCCCTGGGTTTCGGTTAATACATATTATGTTTCTTTCTGATTTCTTTTCGGTTGCATAAACGTGGATTATAATAAAGACAAAAGTTTTATGTTCGGTCCACAAAACTGTATAAATATCTAACAATGTCCACAGGACCCAAATACTAAAAAAAAGCTTACTGAGAATTGAATTTGGCTAACATGTTGGATGAATTTTACTAATGGTATTGGCTATCTATAACTTTCATGCTATGGCACTACGTTAGAGCGCCTACAATTTGCAAGATATTTTGAAGATACCTAATGAAAAGCCATGTATTATTTTGTAGAGATCAGTATGTACATGAAGAAATATTTTATTTGATCACACACACAAATCCAATTCACTCAAAAGCGAGAGAGAGATAACAGAAAATGTAATTTTTCTGCAGAGTACTTACATATTTACATATTGAATGGTAATGATGTGGTGTTGGAAGCGACACAAGGGTTTCGAATGTAAGGTGACCTGTCAAGGTCCTTTATTGGAGTACACCGAAGGTGGAGCTCTACCCGAGCTCCTTACAAAGGTAATG
>JAQFZW010003588.1:0-12519 GCA_034687055.1 Heteromurus nitidus | reverse complement strand
CTAGCTTGTTTAATCGATATTTTATTGCTTCAGATAAGACGAAGCCAAAGGTTAAATTTTTATTTTCAAACATTTCATCAAAATATGAACAATGCATCATGGTCCCAGTTCCAGAAAAGGTAATATACATCTTGGGAAAATTAGGTAAAGTGGCAAGCGAATACCTTTATATTCAAGTCAGTAAAATTCGTTTACAACTTATATTCTTTCTTCGTTTGTCAGTCTCACAAGATACTGTGGCTTAAACGGATCTTGGATTGAGATTGGACCAGCATTTAATTTATTCATTGGAGAGCGATGCATACAGCACAAAGTAACATTCAATAGAAAATGAAGCCACACGTAAAGGCATATTGTGTCATCCATGCAAATGGAGAATAAAGACGCTTGTACGTGAGCATAACGATGTTATTTACTCAGAATGGTGATCGAGCCACAAAAGATTAAAATGAATATGAAAAGAATGGAATTTTACATGATGGAAAGACGAAAGAGATAATAATCTACCTCCTGTCATTATGCGTGCCATTAGCTCCCAGAAAAATGTCTAGCTTCCATTAAAACCAGAGTAGTTGGCGATTTTGTGTACACTCTCGTTGTATTCTAGCACAGCACATTACAACCACTCTTACACGTTACGAGTTTAAATACGGATTTTCTGTTTTCAGTTAGAGCAGTGCCGAGGAATTTGCTAAAATGGGACTCGTCACAGTCGTGTCACTTGCATTTGTAATCGTTTATGGAACATCAATTGCAGAGGTAAAGTGTTTCCGATCGATGTTTTACGGGGTCCGGATGTAAACTGTAAACACATTTTTTGTAATTTAAAAATCTTTCATTTGTTCTTTTCTAGGGCTTAATGCCAGGTGGATTAACCGATGAAAAAATACCATCAAATAAGGACCATGTGCAAGAAATCGTGGAAACATTGTCCACTGATATCAGAACTCAAGTAGCAGCAAAACTCGCAAGTTCTGCTGGAAACGGAGCTCCAAGCAGTTCATTAGAAAATGCTCCACTTACGGTTCTCTCATACAAGACACAAGTTGTTGCCGGAACCAATTACTTTATCAAACTAAGAGTTGGCAAAAACTTCATTTTTCATGTTCGTGTTTATCAAAATCTTCAGAACAAGCTTGAGATAGCAAACATTAAGGGACCACAAAATGAATCTGATGAACTCGAATACTTTTAAGAAGAATCTGAACATGTTGTTCCGCTGTAATTGTACAAAAGAATTGTCGGTTTTTCTAGTAAACTCCTGCCTCTGCTTATAAATGTTTTTCACGCAATGAAATCAAATTTTATTTCTAAATTTGAAATATGTCCAACATGAATGAAGAAATCGAAGATACGGTACCTCAATCAGAATTGATACCAGATAGCGGAACGTGTAATATACCTGTAGCTACACAATCAGTAATCATTATACATACATACACAATATACACTTACGTGGGAACATAAGTACATAATACAGAAATACATACAAACATTCAAGCAAAACAAGTATTTTTGGAAGGGTATATTTTTACCTGAATTTGTTCCATAAAGAGTAAAATATTACAATTTTTCTTGTTCATTAAGGATTGGAATAAAAAAAACAGCTTTTCAAAACTATCAAAACCCAGGATTAATGTATCAATCAGAATATTACTAGAGACGACTTTCATTCCAAAGCATGTATTGAGTTTTCTAAGCATGTAATAATACCATTTCATCCCTTCAATAAAGTGTGAGCTTTCTTCTTCGGAGCAAATCAGTCTAAATGAGCATTATCAGGCAAATGCTGATATGCCACCGATGCCACCTTTCTTATATCATTGAATACCAGAAACTTTCATAAAGAATCAACATAATAAGCTCACGCAATTACAATTCTGCTTGAATCTAAAAACGACAAATTGTGGTACTTTTTACCACAGTAAAGCAGGTTTAACTGCAACGAAAATTCAAACGACGGTAAACGGTAAATATACAAATTTCATATTAGCAGCAACGAGCTCGAGTTGAATAAATGCTACAGGATTTACTTCTCGTACTTGTCATTAACGAACTGCACCTGCTGCTGTTGTAATAGCACCACGGGAGAAAAATTTGTTAAGCATCCCGGGCATAAAATCACATTTTGCTGTAATTCATACTTAAAACTTTCACAAAAACAGTAACTCGGTGAGTGAAGACTATTAGACGCCAAAATAACTAATTACATGAATCCATTTAGCAAGCAATAACAATGAATTTAGATCATGGTGACTTAACCATGAGCTATCCAGAAAATTTAGCTCTAAACGTAAACTGCAGATGTACATATAAACCACAATTAGTAATATTTACTCGCATATATCAAAGAAAATACACACCAATTTGGGATTCAAAAAAACTTAAGCATAGCCATAGCCAGTACTTTCTGTCAAAACTTACTTTCTACCACTACATATTAGTAATCAGTAAACAATACTCCAGTGTTTCGGTATGCAGAATATTATTTGCAAGAAATATTACATCTTTGAAACTGCATACAATTACGACTTACATATGATAATTGCTAACTTAATTGCTCACCTTAAGAAACATTAAATATCAGAGTATAATTTAAGTCTTTGAAGTGTCCATTGGCGAAGGAGATGGTGATGGAGCCGAGTTCGGGCTCATGACTATCTCCAACGGAGATGGACTTGGAGCAGGACTACTCATCGTGCTATCACCAGGTGTTCTGGGTTCTTGAGGTCTATCATCTATTAACATACGACAAATATTTATGAATCACCGTCTGGTCCACTCTAAATAGGTTGAAAAATACAAGTTATGCATTCTTACTGGAAGGAGGTGCAGGTCTTGCGAAGCGTTCTCGACTGGAATGACGGATTGGTGGCGATGAGGAGGAGACCACATTCGAGAACGGCCCAGCAGACTGACTGGTTGTGACTACAAGTGGCCCGCCAGTTGCACTTCCACCAACCAAGAATCCATGCCCATTGCACATGTGGCACCTGCTAACTGGACTTGGAGGACTCATTATGACATCTCGGCTGCTTGAACCTCCACATGTAAGTTGGAGTCCTGTGACACACAAGAAAGAATTGCGTTAATGGAATAATAATTACTATGCAAGCATAACTAGATGATTTAAACCGGCATGTCATACCAGGACTCATGGGTCGAGACCCTGATCCGGGAGAAGGCACGAAAGGCCCGGGACTAGATCCTGGACGTGGTCTAATAGGAAGAGCACTGGATGGAACAACGCCAGGAGCACCGACGCTGCTTGGGATCGGTAAGACTCCAGAAAGTGTCTGCATATTCGATCCAATTGGTCCCATATTGCCCATGATGCCAGATCCCGTCGTCGCTGCAGGTGAGCTTTGTGCAACAAGAGATTCATGGAACTGACGTTCGTCCTCCATTTCCAAACTCGACTCTGATTCAGACAAATGACGGCATAACGCCTCCCTCCTTTCCATTTCTAGCTGAAGACGACGTTGCAAACGGAGATTCTCGTCACGAATCTGTCTTTCTTCATTTGCAAATTGTTCCATCTTATCCGTATCTGAAATCGTACGAGACATCGAAGGTTAAAACCATAACCCAATACTTTGGTAAAAGTTTGCATCAAACTAAGACATGCATATGTAAAAGTAATACTTACGCTGCTGTTGCGCGATGGATAGCTGGGCTTTCAGTCGGTCAACTTCATTGCGTAAATGTTGAACATTGCTGCTAAGCGTAACTACATCAGTTTCTAATGCTGATCCCCTGCTTTCACTACTCAGAGATAAGGACAAAGAACCTCTGTTGTCGTTCATATCAGAGCTTGACCTGCCTGATGGTGGCATGTTCCCTGAATTAGGATGATGTAAGCTGAGAGGTACTGCTGATGATTCGTTCCTGAGAAATCCACCGGCGCCTCCAGAATCATTACTTCGAGCTCCAGGTGGCAATCCATAACCTATCTCAACTTTATTTTGCAAATTTCGCTTCTCTGCCTCCAGTTTGTCCATTCTTTTCCAAAGCCTATTCACTAACGCCTCCTGTTCCTGCTCAAGCGTATTTTCTAATTCAACCTGTGAAGAAGTAAGGAGAGTTCCAGAACTTAATTTAATTTTCCTTCTAATTTGGTAATACTATAATTTTTATACACCCATCAATATACCAAACATACCTTTTCACGTCTCAACTGCTCCAAATTACTTTGCTTTGCTTCAGTTTCAGCTTCCAACTTCTCAATCTTCCTCATCAATTTATTGACCAGACATTCCTGCTCTTGTTCCAAAGTCTGTTCTAATTTGCACTTCTCTGCTCTCAGCTACACAAACAATTATATTCGTCAATTATCAAACACTCAAGCAAGACGAGCGGAACCCACGGGGAGGTCCACGTCTTCATATCAACTATCAACAATTTGTGATTGTTGAAAATGGTACCTGATTAAGTTTCCTTGAAAGATCATTGGTTAAACATTCTTCCTCTTGCTCGTAATGATGCGCCAGCGTTTCTTTTTCCTTCTTCAACGCCTGAATTTTCTTCAGAAGTGTATTTGAAATGAATTCCTCTTCTTGTTCAGCTTTTGCTTGCTATAAAAACGATTAAATAATATATTATCATTCCTGTCAATCAATAAATTACCTCAAATGCAATGTGAAAAACTAAAAAGGTCGATTCTGTCATGAAATAATAACTTACAATATTAACAGAAGCTTGCCGAAGATGTCTATTTTCCTCCTGGAGTGCTTTCACTCGAAGCTTGTAAGTTTCCAGCTCCACTTTGTAGACCCGATTTTGCTGTTGGAGTGACTCAATCCTTTTATGAAGCTGCTCCCTCGTCACCGGACTTGGGGGCATCATTATTGGACCACCATCAATTGAGCTCGAATCGCTCTCACTGGCACTGTCCGCCATGACGCCAAGAAGGAATCCTCGTTCCTCCAGTGAAAATGACAATGAATACACACGAGAAGGGTCCTTTGAGGCTAAATGCACATCCACTCACTTGTCAAATACATGAGAGCAATGAGAATACATTTGTAACACTAATTTCTTTGAATCCCCTTCCTTTTCGGTCTTTTGACGAAACACAACCTATCCAACAATTGACAATTACAAATACCTAATGTGAAATAGTCATCAAACCATTGATTTCAACATTTAATGCTTTCACTGCTGACTGTTGACTTACCTTTTCACCTGCCGTTTATTTTCTACATGCTTTCAACTGACACCAGTCCAGTCAGCTATATGCTTTTAATAAACTAGCACCTTACTTCACACAAAGTTAACTTTTACTACGGTGTATTTTTTGCACACACTTTTGCTCATTTATTTTGCACAACTCAAAAATAAACCCAGAATCAACATCTTGCACATGAATGTATATGTATCTCTCTACGGTGTGTGGATGTATAGAAAAGCCCGACAAGTCGCAGTCAGTCGGAATGAATCATTTCATTGAGAGAGTGTGTGTATACACACAAAAGGTTCTTTGCACCTTCGCTGGTGGCCGATCAAGACCATCTTTCAAGCTTTCCGCTGTATCACACCAGCCCAAACCCTAACTGATGGCTTCTGTTTCACTTCATCCGTTTTTTGTACGCAAATGTACACTTCCAGTCCAGTTCCAGAGGTGCTTCTTATCGAATGTTTTTTTCGGGATGATGCATGATATGTACTGGAAAAATGTTACGGATAACCGAACATCGTGTGGCCAGGACTGAACAAAGAACGTCAGGGTTAATTTTAATAAAATTTTGGAGACATTTTGCATCAGCTTTGATTTTTGTATCGTTAAAAATCATCTCTGCTTCTGGCTGCTAGATGTTGTGGGAGCCCCGGCATGAGTTTTGTTTTCATTTCATTCCGATGCAATAATGAAATCAAGGCTTTACAATAAAATTACATGAACATTTGGGAATAACTGGATTTGTAGTTTTGTTTCTGTTTGAGTACACAGAGTACAGCACGAAGTAAGGATAATTTCTTAGAAAACTTGTGACGATAACGTATACGTCTGCAAGTTTTGCATCTTCAAAATTCTTGACTCATCGTCAGTATTGCAAGATATTCATGAGCATAAATGTAAAAATGTTGCAAAACTTCCGCTAAGATTTGTTTTGTTTTACTGTTTATCAGAGCTACTAATCTAGTTACTTACTGCTTACACTAGAAGATAACCCTATAGCCCAATAAGCCCAAGCATATCCTCACTTTCCTCTAATTTGCCACAGTACACGCAGTACGCACACATGTAGAGGCTTGGGCTTGGCGACAGAATCATGGCAAAAGGCGAAGGATAAAGAGTGGAAATCTAGAATGCATATTTATATGTACGTTTACGTTTGCATAAACTATTTATATCGATTCTTATTATTTGCAATGACGTATGGAAGGCGAAAAAACTGGTTCTCATAATGAAATGTCAAAATGAGTTCGCAATTTTCGCGATGTGGATTAAATGAATCAAACAATCACTAACAATCACTGCATATTCATACAAATTGGATCCGTAAACAAAATGCTTTCTGAGTATTCCTACGCAAAGGAAAGGATTTTCCGAAATGGGTACCATCGCCAATTTTATCATGTAACACGTAAAAGCAAAAAAGTGAGTCATGTCCAAAACAATCAACAAATGTATAGATTTTCTAAAAGAGGTTCATGCATGTATATACTTTTGTACAAGTTACAAGCATGACTATAATAATTTGCCACAGTGCACGCAGAAATGATACATTTCTCATAGGCTGGATATGGGATATAATGACCACGCCAGTGTGAAGATCAAATGAAGATGAGCTATTTTTTACTATGAAAAAACATCCACCACGGCCAGTGCTAATGGTAATAATAATATATAGCTCCCCGCATCCTCCTACCTTGCACCGTGTGTTGTCCATCAGCGTATCGTGATGAGCATAATCCACAATATCAAACAGAACTTGTTCTCCTCACTTTGTTCAAGCACTGGGGTCGAATGGGGGATACAGCATAACCATGAAATTTTTGCGAGATCCATGTGCAAAAAATATGACATTATGCAAGTTAATTATGACGAAGAGAGGGAGAGAGAGCGAGAGAGTGAAACAAATAAAACGGACAGGTTCATCACGAACACCTCGTCAGTCGAAGTTGAATTTCGAAAGAGTGGCAGACATCCAAGAGTTAGTCTGCGGAACTACTGGGATTTTGGATACATATTCCAACAATTTTTTTTGTAAAAAAACAAGTGTTTAGAAAATAGCCATGATGGCTTTCCTCAGATATGTGTTGCTTCTTTCAGCTACATTCGGGGCACTGGTGGACTTTTCTTCTGCTCAAGGTTGGATTTCCGTACATATTTTTACGGAATTGTGCAGTGACTCGTGGAAAGCATTTTATTTCTTTTACACTAATTTTCCATGAATTTTCTTCCCACAGGTGATATGTGCGGCTTAGCTGCTCCCGATCCAATGAAAACTTGTGTGAGCATCCGTCTTCCATGGAATCCTCAGCCGATGTATTTCTGTACGGAAAAGGCGAACTTTCGGTACAGAAACCAATGTCAAAATCGGTTCCAAACTCATTGTGGGATCGACAGTGTGCGACAAGACACTCTGATGGTTGCTTCACCCTGGGATTGCTGTCCTATGGTCTCTTATCCTGGTAAGTCGCTAACCCGAACTTATCCTTTGTTTCATCATCTTAAACTTTGAATAAAAGGGAAAATGTGTGGTTTCCGTGAGCTCTCTGTAATTACTCATAATTGCTCCCTTTCTGTAGACTCATGCGTGAATCAACAATGTCCTGCTCCACCTCTCAACAGAAACTGTAAGACAATGGAGCCCAATCCAAACCAACCATGGGAGTGCTGCTCAAGTTATTTTTGCGAGGAGAATGTTACCCCTGAGACATGTCATTTCAAGCGTCTCGAGCCTAATTGTAATACGCCTCCTCAAGGAAAAATGAATTGCGTTTCATTTGTGGATCCTTACGGGTGTTGCCCGAAATTCCAGTGTGATGGCGGTACGTAAATATTCTTTTGATTGCAGAAGTTTACATGGTATATCAGCACATACATTAGGGCTCAAAATTGTGCCAAAATCCAGTGTCCTAAAATGTGCAACAAAGATTGAATGACGACATGCAAGGCTATTTGTGTATGCCTACTTTTAGTTGTATACTCCGAGTAAGCGTAACAATACCTGCTAATGATCTCATTCATGCTCCATGATTTTTTCCTGCTCGTTCCACTACTTTTGGTCATGATTTTTGCATGTACAGAAAATGAGATTTTAGGTGCACATGCAATGAGAAACATTTTTTCGTGCTGCAAGTTGCAATGCTGAGCCAATGTCCCTAGGCGTGTTTCAAGGCTTGTGTAGGTTAAAACGCAATTTAGCCGACTTTTTTATTAGTCATTGTCATTGGCATGATATGATTTCAGTAATTTTGGTTTAGTGTCGATCAAAATTTTCAATAATTACATGGCTTGTTTGTATAATATTGAACATTTTCTAACCGGGTCATGAGTCATGATCGTGCAGGACTGGCATTATAATTTTTACAACTTTTGTATCCTTAAAATGCAACTGATTTACACCTTGCAGACAAGCGGCCTGGACAGTGTCCTGCAGAAGTTGAAGCCATGAAATTTATGGCACGAATCAATTCAACAAATGCGATGATGATGGGACCTGGCCACCCATTCATGGGACCTCCACCATTTGCGATGGGACCTGGAAATGTTGCAGTAGCTGGTGCTGCGGCTGTTGCAGCAGGACCTGAATCAGCGTCCGTTGAAGCAGCCCCAGGTGCACCCGCACGAGATCAGGGACCAATGTTGAGTAAAGTCGCTGCTGCTGGATTCATCGCTGGACCTGGACTGGTTAATCAAATCGCTTGTGTTGGAGATTTTAATTGTCCTGGAGCAATGAAGTGCTGTGCACATGACATGAACGTGTACGTCCAGGATAACAGATTTGTGTTCAGGAATAGAAACCCAACTTATGGATATTGCATGGAACCTGCAACGAATACTGCCGCCACAACCAAGAGCAATGATATCTAAATAAAACACATTTTCAGGACACGCATAAATAAAATAATTCTGACATTGACTGGCTTGAGTTTTTAGTAGCTTTAAATATTGTTACTGCTTTTTATAAAGGGGCATTGTTTTCTAACGTTTTAACAGTTTAAATAAAATCGATTTTGCACGCCACTAAATATCCGGAAGCATATATGCATCCATACCGAGTTAAGCACGTGTAATTAAGTAAACATCCTTGAAGCATTTAATGAAGTTACTTTAAAGCATGATTCATGATTATGATTGTGCACTGTCCCAATTTCTAAATTGGTATTGACATTGCCTCTATATTCATTCTGTGTATATATAATTTCTTCACTTAAGGTCAGTTATAAATATGGAATTGCGTTCATATTGTATTGTTTGGTTAATTTATGAGGGATGACAGACTATGCGTATATACTACCAGTTCCATTGATGGCGCGAGTGAGCTATTGTGACTCAATTATGACTATGACAGCGTTGATTATGAGACATATATTCCACGCATAACCCGCAACAAATACCAAAAAGGGAATGGACATTTACCCACGAGTCGTGTGACATTTGTAAGCATTTTGTTCTGAATAAATCATTTTCATTTTGACTTGCCAAATGGAAATGAAGTTGACTCAATTGTCACATAATTAGTTTTTTTGCACTTTTTCATTAATTCACATCACTGGAACATGAGTGTGCTCTATGAATCACTGGATATATGCATATGGTCTTCTATTTATTCCAAACTCACCATCCAGAATCCAAGGAAAGATTTGTACCATCAAAAATTACAGATACTGTGTGGATCGGACCATCGGGCCGGATAGTATCCGAAAGCAGTATATATACACGCATTTCCTCCGAGTTTTGTCGTTTTGAACCATTTAATCGCAACTATTTATATGACACACCTTTGAGCGTAACAACAATATACAAATCGACATTTCAATCACTTCCGGGGGAACATTCACTTTTTCATCTCTTGTGCGTGCAGTACCAGAAAGTCTGAGTTATTTCTTTGGCATGCCGCCGCCGCGGCGCAGTAATTTTTATATTTTTATGAGTACGGCAATTCATAAAATCCATTGACAATGGGTTGAAAAAACTGCAAAATCCGATCGTGATATTTGTCATACATCACAATGCTATCATAATTGAGATCCACGTCAATATAATGACTATAACGGAAGTTTCTTGCAGCTAAAAGCGTCTGAAAATGTTTCAATGAACTCACAGATATCTCAGAGCTTGTCTGCAGCGCAGACGTTGTAGATCCTTCCAATTGGGAATAAATAAAAATTGTTAGGAAACCTCAGCCATGAGGGCTTTTGTCAAGTTCACTTTGTTATTTTCCGTAGCACTCTTTGGCTACACCAGTGCTGAAGGGGAGACGTGTGGGTTACCTGCCCCAGATCCGAAGAAAACTTGTGTAAGTATACGTCTTCCATGGAGTGCCCGACCGATGTACTTTTGCGTGGACAAGGCGAAATTCAAGTACAGAAACCAGTGTCAAAATCGCTTTCAAACGTACTGCGGTAACGACAACCTCAAAGAAACGTTGATGGTTGCTGTGCCTTGGGATTGTTGTCCGATGGTGTCCAATCCAGGTACCTTATTAACTTCATCATTTTCATTTGGGCGAAGTTACATAAAAGCACATCCTATTTTATGAATCACAAATCATGATCGTCCCTTTTCTAGACACGTGCGCTAATCAACATTGCCCTGCGCCACCACTTAACAGAACCTGTGAGTCAATTGAGCCCAATCCTAATCAACCATGGGAGTGCTGTCCAAGCTTCTTCTGTGAAGAAAATGCTACACCTGAAACTTGCCATTACAGCCGTCTTGAGCCAACTTGTAATATGCCTCCGGAAGGAAAATCTAACTGTGTTGCATTTACGGATACTTTCGGTTGCTGCCCGAAATTCCAATGCGATGGAGGTATATGTCCTTGACTTCGCACACCATAATCCATCATGTTAATATATATTTCACATGCTAAATTTTCCTACTCATTCAAATACAGACGGACGACCTGGACAATGTCCTGCAGAAATGAGAGCCATGAAGTTTATGGCCCGAATCAATACTACAACCGTTTCGAAACCTGACCCAGGTCATCCACAGAAGGAACCTGGAACCGATGGTACTAGCTCTAAAGA
Source organism: Heteromurus nitidus (assembly GCA_034687055.1). Taxonomy (NCBI): domain Eukaryota; kingdom Metazoa; phylum Arthropoda; class Collembola; order Entomobryomorpha; family Entomobryidae; genus Heteromurus; species Heteromurus nitidus. The sequence goes on along the minus strand of JAQFZW010003588.1, from coordinate 1,314 downwards.
ATCTGACGCAATTGCTTCAGAAATAGCTCAAGCATCGGCAGAGGATAGTGGAGGTGCTGGTTTTGCCTCGGGACAAATGATGAAGTTCAGAATGCCTGGTCCGATATATGGCAATAAAAATCAAATGGCTTGTGTTGGAGATTTTAACTGCCCTGGAACGATGAAATGCTGTTCGCGCGAAATGGAAGTGTACGTTCAGGATAACAGGTACATGAAAAGAAGTAATAATCCTACTAACGGCTTCTGCATGGAGCCTGCAACTGATTTAGCTAAAAGTATTTAATGATTTAAATGATACTGATTTTATGATGGAAATTTATTATTGGGCTGCCTTTATGGAATATTAATTGTTTACCAGTTTTAATAAAATCCATTTCAAGCAAACATTCTGCATGCATAATTCGTTCGTTCTTTCGTAATTCGATCATATTCAAAATATCGAATCGTGTGTAGTTATTATCTATCCATGCAATTTAGATACGTCTTCCCAAAACTGGGTCGAGCTTGAAGGATATAATAAGCCAGTCTCAGTCCAGTATGAATGATCCGTGTTAGTGTTAACGAGGGAACATTGTGACTCAATTAAGTGTATGACAGCCCATATGAGTTGATTAAGAGACATTCATATCCAGCAATGGAGTGCATTCAAGTGATGCTGGGTTGCAATTTAATTTGTTCAGACATTTTGATCTGGATAAATCAATTGCATGTTGCAAGCTATTTAGTCAGTAATTGTGGAGTGATCCAATTTCTTTGCAGTTGTCTAAATTAACTTGTATCATCAAATATTCACTTCCTACCAAATGGAAATGATGTTAACTCAATCGTCCCACACAATTAGTTTTTAACGTCTGAAAATTCTTTGCGTGGCATATTTTCCCATGTATTCATATCGGTCTGCAAGATACACTTTGTACTACTAAAGGTTTAAGGTTTGCATATGTAGCACATGATTTATTCTAATGTATAATTCCTAATTCACATTTCAACGAAGGATTGTGCCATCAAGAAACAACAGAAACTCCGGATTGGATAATCTGCTATAACCTGAAGCAGTTACTTACTCATTTCCTCCGCTGACGGAAGTTTCGTCGTTTGGAGGAAATAATAAAAAACATATTCCATTCATCATCCATTGAGCGCAATAACAACATATAAGTCGAAATATCAATCATTCATTTCCTTGGGCTCGTTCACATTTTCATCTCGTACAATATGCCAGAAAATCTCAATAATTTCTTTGACATGCCGCACTTTTTATGAAACGACAATTCATTAAATTCATTAACAATAGGTTGCAAAATAACCAAACCC
>JAQFZW010003587.1:0-12525 GCA_034687055.1 Heteromurus nitidus | reverse complement strand
TGGGCGTGTATTATTTTCGGGATCCGGAGCAAAGGTAAAAATATTATCAAAATCTTTTAAAATTCAGTCGATTGAGTTTGCATCAGCAGTCCAAGTCCACATATCCACATTCATCAAAAATGGGTTTGTAGTCTGGAAAGGGTTGGGTTACTATCCTTTCCAAACGTGAACTTACAATCGTAATCTTGGCATTCCGGGAGAAAGTTTATTGCGACGTACTTACAAATCGCCATAAGAGTAGAAATTATGTGCAATTCAGCACTGAAGCCAAGCTATCTCTATATAGGGACGTCGGGACGCGAAGTGATCAAAATGCTGGCAGAGGTACACGTGCATATTATGTACCTATATCTAAAGTTTGTGATCGTAGGCCCATAAAATGTGCGCATTTGCGTGCCCTTCTTCCTGCCAAAATGAAAACTTAGCTGAATACAAATAATGTCTTCTAGACGTTATGATGATATTTTGAGTCCAAGTCCAGAGTCCACAAAATAATACGTCTGGCGTATGATGTCATATGGAGCATGTGTCAAGTCATGCCTAGTAAGTTCAAAGTTATTTATAAAATCAAATTTTAGCGACCATACAAATCCTAGAATCTAAACTAGTTTAGCTTAGTTCTGTAATTGCTGTTCGCTGAGGCATGAATATGAAGTGATGTTTTCGTTTTTCAGTTAGTTCAGCCGTATGGAAGCAAATTCATAAATTGAGCACTGTAATTGTCTATATTTTCACTTCTACATGTACGTATGCGTATTATAAGAAGAATGCATTCTATTTTGTCCAATAGAATGCACCAAAATTATACCTGCATCTAAGATGATGTACCTGTGTCTCATGCAAGGTGTATATCTTATCCTCATCTCTTATCCAGACTGGAGACACTGGAATCTGACTTACGAGCAAATGGATAGCTTTTCACACTGAGGTGAACTGACAACGTGTAAATCCAGTTTGAGAAGGTTTCCAGTTTGCAATGTGTGGAGGGTGGAATGTGGAAATCCAAGCATGACTCTATAGTTGGGTTGAACAAGTACAGATGCAAGAGGTTACAAACCTGCTGGCGAAGACGCATAATATACGTAGCTCCAGGCTATCATGTGTCAATAAACCATTTTCACTTCACGCCTTACTACAGATACGTGTATAAGAAGATGTGGTTGCATATAATCATTTAAGTTCATCTTGTAAATGCCTCTATGTAAGATGCTCCCACCCATGCAATATGCATGTTCACCATCCTGCCATACTTTTACATATCTCATGATCATGACTGTCATGATACTCATGAATATCCAAAGACTTTCCTAATCCTAGCTTTACTGGAGACAACTGGATAAAGTTTTTTGACTAGATCCGACCTTGGGTTTCCTTGTCCTCTACCTAAGGCCATTGCTTTTTAAGTCACAACGAATGAACATCTCATGTAGCTTTCATCCAAGATCCAAGAGTGGTTCTACTTTGTCCACATCATATATTAATTTATGACAGGTGAGTTGATTAGATAAGTGGCAGTTTAATACTTGTTTAATTAATTGGCGTGCATTCAACCGTGGGCCGATTTAATACACTACTTACTCCACATAACGAGCTAATTATAGATTTCTAGTATGAATGGAGACATTATACCTTTAAATAGAATATTTATAGACGAGTGCAAAGCAAATAGAGGCGAGCTTGTGCCACTTCACACTCATGCATAATCGATGTGCCTGATTGATTATAACACTGAACTGAGCCACCTTCTTTCTTAGGGTAATGGTAGTGCTCTGTACTTTACGCTATTAAATCTTCATTGTTGGCCTCTCTAATGGAATAGTATAATTTCATCCCATTTTCAGTAGCTTTATTATGCGTTTCATTGTGACTGTGCCAAGAAAATTGCATATTGCGTAATCAACAAACACACCCAATCCAATAGATAAAAGCTTTAAGGTATGACCAACGCATCAGCAGTTATTATCGAACCATCATGCGATGATCATGTTCTTGTTCTTGATTTTCATATATTCATTTGCGCACATGTGCGAATTCGCATTTCATAATTAAGTAGCTCGCCAGGAAACTTTGTTTTGAAAACACTTCTTGTTTGTCCGTCTGTCCATTGGCCATTGGTCATACAACATCCCTCATACGATCTCTTGAGAATTGTTGGAATTTTTATGGACACGTAATGTGAAGTAATAAAGTAGATGAAATTCCCCCAACTATTTATGCAACTCATGCTAAAGATAGATATACTTAAAGAAAAGGGGAAAGTCCCATAATGCTAAATTGATGGGATGATTCCCTCTGAAAAGTTGTTTTTATTAAAACAATTGACACCCCAATTCAATTGATCGCCGCATTATATTGGTCACCCCATTATTGGCCACTTCACATTTCCACTCGAGAAAGAAATGCTAAAATTGGTGCACACATCGTATGTTTAACTGTGCAAAGTGCACCCCACGTTTTGTTTTGCAGGAGTACAATGCAGGGATTTTGCAGGTAACCAGCTCAGAAAATTACACATGATAAAGAAAGGGGTTTCTCTCGTTCATTCTAGAACGGCAGGTATAACATGAGAATGGGCATATGACACGTATTGTTTCTTGGAGTGGATGCAGATGCAGAGATCGTGGATAGTAAAAAAAGTGGTGGTGGTGCCATTGCCACTTTATAATATCCATAAGGAATACATGCTCATATAATATGTATTGTGTATACCTATACCGTATCTTTTACCGAGTAAAAGGGTGAGTGAGCCTTCACTCGAGAATTTTTTTTGGGAAATGCCTCGAATTGGAACTTCAATAAGCTTTTATTTGCTCATGCCGCATACAAAATTATATACACCTCCTTGTGTACATGCATTCACATTCACTCCTAATCTTCTGTGTGCCATTACTTAAGATTATATTATAACTGTACGCATATATACCCCCAAAAGCTCTTCCCAGTAAATGCAGAGCAAACACACACACACACATACATAGTTTTTTAGGGATTACGACAACGTACGGAAGGACACGGTCTCTGAAATCCGACTCGACCAAACCAAACCACACACATTGCATACGAATACATACATATTTTTTGTCTCTTGCTCTTGCACATAACCCTTTTTCCTTCCCATCCACCATCCAACCAAGCATATAAGGCATACGTGTTTCTTGTGTGTATATGCTCTCTGACGAATCTATATTACAAAAAGGGAATTCGAGGCTGAATCGTACGATACGATGGGTTAATCATCATCGCTACGTCATGTCAGCTCACCTGTTGGGTTCTCGCGATCCCATTGGTCGGTCGTCAGTGGTGCGATGCTCATGAGCCAATCGAAGGACTCCAACTTCTGTACACATCGTCTGTTTCTCTAAACACATCCATATCCTCTCGCGATGAGAGCGACCATAAGGATATTAAACTTTTATATGTATACACCAACATCAACCACACAAGCCAGACAATTTTACGAGAAAGTAGTATGTATGTACATACATACAAAATATATATGTAACTCGCACACAACCTCAACATTTTTTGTTTACTCCGTAGTGCGAGGATATGAGGTTATAAGTATACTATAACGTTAATTCGTTGGGCTTTTTCTGGTATAACTGAAAAGTGGTGAGCTGATGTTGTTATATGCATAATGTCTTATATTCGTTATGCATGTGCGTATCTCTGTGTTTCTCGTGAATTCTCAATGAATCTTCTCTCCTGCCGCAATAAGGCAAAAGCCTAGATACATACATAAAGCGTAAATGGTAATATTTGTATGAAGTAAAAAGTGGAGTGAGGTCTGTTGTGAGGATATACACTACACAAATTTTTATCTATACTTAATTCCTCTCGCTGTTAATTTTTTGTACAATAAGTGAGTAAAGTAGTAAAGTGTAATCTCAAAGTGCGGCTTTTGTGGGATATATGTATGTACTCTGGTTGTACATCGCGTGAAGAAATATATACGGATAAAATAGGTTGTCAAGAGGTGAGGAGAGCAATTTTCTTTCAATTGTTTCGTGTAGGCTATATGCATTTTCCTATAGAATAATATACCTAATCCAATCCACTTTACATTTTACAATTTGCACACAACAAAAAAATGTGAGTTTGTGTGTGTGAAGAAGTACGTCTTTTTTTCATACATTTTGTATTGCATGCAAAAAGGGTTGATGGTTGATCATTGATGTAAGGTGGTTGGTCTGTCTGCAGAGAAAGAATAGAGGGATGTATACATGCTTTGCAATTTTTGATGATTTTTTGGCAGATATCACACTATTCTTCAGCTAACTACAAAATAACAATTAACTGGTCAGAGAGGAGTTGGAGGTTGCAAAGACGAGTGAACGACAATTTTTTGCAAGCATTCCTCAAGAAAAAGTGCTTTGTTGAGAGAAGCATTATTCGATTCAGTTATTTTTGAAAAAGAGAAATTTTTCTGACTTCTTTTGACAGTTTTTCTCTCTCGTGTGTACGGTCATCTGTATTAATTGTTACTAAAACAAAGTGTGCTCAAGAGTGATTACGTAGTCTGGATTAATTTCAAGTACAATACCGTTGAAAAGGATTTAAAAGTATCAATTGAATTGACTCACATTTTTTGGTTGTCCAATGATTTGTTTTGATTGAGCTGGAATGTGAAGTTCATTTTGTCCAGAGAAGAGAGATTGAGATAAGGAACGTAAATACTGCTGAAGTTGTGAGTGACTTGTTCCACCGGCTGATCTCATACGTGTGGTTGTGTCATCCTTCTTGTTTATCTTTATCAAAACAAGTCATTCATACGGATTTTCTCCCCTGTTCATTCATTTCACTGACCAATTCCAGTATTCAGTTAATTAAATAGTGTGTCACATTTCGATATAACACACATATATAAACAGAGTTATCATCGTCACACGTTTTTCGTGGTCGTCATCAAAAAAAAAGTTGTGTCTCGTTCTGTGTGGACATATATCAAAACATTTGCTCGTGAATAGGTATGTACAACAACCTTTTATCAACTATGATTTTAATGCACATTTGTGTCATATGTGGCTTATAAATTTTTGTTGGCAACTTGAAATGCTTGTTCTTTGTGTTCATTTTGCCAGTCGATTCGAAGTAATTTGGTAGTCAGCAGCATATATTTATGTTTACACTTTACTACTTTGTAGTGGAGTATGATCAATGCAAATTGCTGTGAATCATTTCCATTTTATCATCATGTTTATCCGATATTCCGATCCGCAAATAGCGCTTTTTAAGTGTTTTGCTATCATTCATTCAATTGCATAATTTGGCAGAATTAGGACGGAGTCGCATGATAAGGCAAATCTATTTCTAAATATCCCGTGTTTACCCACCCTCTCATGCTGTTCGGACAAGGGAACAAATCATTCGTTTATTATCTTTTTATTTACATTTGAATTACACATGAATTACACATTTATACAAATATTTAACGTCCGGGTGTGAGAAAGGGAATATCCTGGAAATGGTAAAAGTAGGACGTAAAAACCAAAGATTATTTAGGGATTTTGGGCACATTTATTTCTGTTTCTCGATTCCGACATGAATCGGGGAGTTGTAAGTGTTTTATGCATAATATGCGCCTATATGCCTATAGTCAACATTACAAAAATAGCTTCCTTGTTAAAGTCCATTAGGGATTTCCTTATTCCCAAACTTACGGGGCTATAAGTGCATATCACGCAACTTGGACTTAATTTACTTTAATGTGTACCACCCTCATCATATGATCCGGATAATGAAAGGAGGAAAAGGATGAGTAAGATTTGTTATGGTTTTTTTGTCCAGTGCAAAAACATCGTCAGTTATGTTGAGGAGTTGACCATGACTCATAGGAAAAGCTAGGCTTATGTGTGTTACACTTTCCAAACAGTCACCCCAACATAAACATGGGATACTGAGAAGGTCAAAGTGAATGTAAAGCTCATATTTGTGCAAAGCTATCTCATGTCACATGCACCGCTAGTAAATATTTTTTTTTGTAAAGTTAGCAAACGTGGTAACTCTGCAGAACTTGACTAACGCGCAGATATACCTATACGTTTTGTTTTACATTCATTATTGTAGTTCTCACGCAATATCTCTCATATAATAGCATAGCACTCGCACTACGTGTTTTTTAACAGTCATCCGACGCAGCGTCACAACAATTGGCGACTTGTGATTGGTGCGTCAGAGAGTCAGGCAAATTGGCAAAGCTAACTGAACTACCAAGTGTGCATGTGTGTAAGTATAACTATGCATGCAATGCAAGAAGCGTAGAGGTGATTTCAATTCAATTCAACCGTTTTTTTGGCAGCTTCAGCTTTGTGTATTTCAATGTAAATGTATATAGCATAGCGCTATAATATCCGTGCTAAATTTCTTCATCAGCAGCAACATCAGCATATAATTTACGGCAGGCACATGCCAAAAGAAAAAACTATGACGCTTTGTTTATAAACGTTCTCATACTATACTCATATGTATTTTATGCGAAGCGCATCTTATCATATCATACTTACATGAAATGAAACGCTTTATGTAACTCAAGCACCGATGTACTGACGTGGAAATTCCTTGTGTTTACATATAAACACGGGAACTCATTGTGTCTCTCCTCAGTTCAAGTCAAGATTGACACTGGAAAAGAAAGATCTCTGGAGTATTAAAACAGAGGCTGAAGAAGACAGAAGAGAATAATATTTATTATCTCTTTAAATCTGATTAAAAGAGGAAGTCAAAGTATTAAATAATATATCAGATCACGTTCGTGTGATGTGATATCAAAGTTGATAGTTACTCATCAGCAGATGAGAACGTGCATATATATTAGTACGGGTAAAAAGAAGAAGAATTTTTTTTATTGGTGCGAAGGGTGCAAAGTGATATATGATAAAGGACATTTAAATAAACTACAAGAGGAATCGTTTCTGTCAAAGTCAAGTGTGAGAGTGGACTCGAAATTTAAATCGTAATCTTTGAAGACAGAAAGGAGATTGAGAAAGAGCGAGAGTGGAATCAATTTAAAAAGAGATTGATAAGGTTTGTAATTTTTTTACTTGTTCGTATCTTACATCTTTTATATTTATCTTAAAAGTGTATTACCCCAAAAAAAGAAGAAGATTTCTCGTGGGTTTGTAACTGTCAAAGTCCACAGAACGCATGTAGTCAGTAAGTCAGTTCGTGAGCACATGTATGGGCTTGTGAAATAGTAGCAGCGGGCAAAATCATTTTGGTAATAATTATCGCTTTCAAAGCAGCATTTTCCAGTTAAGCAACAGTGGCTGGACGTGGACACTGACTGCATTAGTGGAATTTTAATGTCATTAAGATTGAATGCGTTCAAGATTAAAGTACAGAAGGACAGGGTTAACTCTCGTTGACACCGACGATACGACGTCAACTCCAAGAGTCCATAAAATGTCGTCAAATGATTCTTCTATTGCATAAAATGATTACGTCTAATATAAGCACATTCACATATACATTTTAGGTAAATTTCCGTACATTTGCACTAGTTCATAATCGAATTATATAGAACATATATATGTACGTTTAATTTGATTTATCATATCACACATCACATCCATATCATCTTTCTCACAAGTTAGCTCTAATTAATACATCAAGAGCATATGCATTGGTCGTGAACATCGTTAACTTGGACAAGTCATAGTGCAAAGAAGGGAAACTGGACTTTCCCCAATCATGCACTCACCTAATCTAATTTATTGCACGAGTAAGTGAGAAATGTTCCTTCCAAGATTAGTAGCCAGTGCGAATTGCATGTATATCTTTCATGTCATATTATCATATGTCGAACATTGGAACATTGGAACCTGCTATAGTTTTTCCCTTCTTGGTTTCTAGCCAGTTGCGGTGTGCATGAAGCAATAGTAGCACTTGGGTTTTCTCGGCTGTATAAATTTAGAAAAGGATAGAGCAGTCATGTTTAGTAAACAGCGAGCACTCAAGCTGTGAGCACATTTCGTGTTAGAGCGAACCCGGAGCAAAAGGCGTAAGAGTTTAAGCAAACTATGTGAAAAGCAAAAAAGAAGAAACTCTCGTACGATATTCCAGTCACCAATACAGAGCCGGTTTTGAGAGAGAGAACTGACGTTCGCGCATGTGAAAAAAGAATTTAGTGCAAATTGAGGAAGACAAAGAACATTCTCTTATTTTCTAGCAGAAAGACGAGTAGTTCACACACTTATCCCAAGCTGAGGTACTTTTCTTTTCTGGTGAAATTGTGACATTTTTTATTTAGCACGCAATATACGTGCCAGAGTTATACAGTCTGAGAAATATTCAATAGCCAACGGTGCTTCTATAACTAGAATTTACGAAACGAAAGCTACATATCCGAGTTCCAGAAGGTAAGATTTGCTAAAACATGAGAATATACCCCAAAGTACTTATGTAATTTGCATTTCATTTCCATCCAAATTTTCTGTGAACGCCATAAGATTCTTCTCATAATTTGTTTTGAGAAAACATTTGGCATAACATGGCAGATTAGTTGAATGAATCGCATATAACCATTGCTCCAGAACCACAAAATTCCCAGAAATTTCCAAACCGAATGGTCATATCACATCGGACAACAGGAAACTAGATAAAATCCAGTAAAATGGTTAGGAGTTATGATTTTTATCGCCCTTTACGTAAACCTGTATAAATTCGTCATTGTTTATTTTTGAGCTATTTTGTTTCATGTTCGAATAATCATGCATTGTAAACAGGACGGTTGACTTAAGATTCATGCGTGCATAAGTAAATAGTAGAGGGGTATTTTCATGAACAATTTGAAGATAATCAGATGACGCGTGGTTGTGATTATATTACCTAACCTTATCACATCAATCAGGATCAGACCACACCGCTTCACATTCACATGTTGGTTTGGCTCACTGATTTCTTCATACTTGAGAAAAAAATGGAGAGGAAACTCAACAACCCAAACACATGAGGTGATCTCTAGTTTAGAGGATGTAAGTTTCGCAAGATTGAGCTGCATATCATTCTTGAAAGTTAATAGTTGTTGATGGTTCGTAAACGGAATACACAATGCAATCTTCAAGTAATGCATATATGCACTCATGTAAACCTCTTAAGAATATGTGTGTAGGAACATACTTCCACAAAATAACAGGCTTTGTCTGGCACACTGGCACTGGCACGATTACTCATGAAATGACTTCATGTGGTGTGATGTGTGATCTTTCCATCTACATATTCATAAGCAGCGAATCCCAAGCCCACACTATATGTTATATATACAGCGTGTGATTTTTTGTTGTAAAATTTGTGAATCACATTAGGTGTGCACGTAAATTCGAGGAGCACATATGCGTATGGTAGATGCATTGGAATGAAAATTAAGGTCGCATGGTCACATTTGCGCTATATGCGCTCACTAACTACTACTTATAGATTCTTCGTCCATTCATTTAGCGTTACGATTGCGTCACCATCATCTTTTTGATGATGATGGTGGCGATGAGTGAGTTGAGTCCACCGTAAATGTGCATCTCTTTATGGTGTGTACATACGTCACACTTAAGACAAAATTAGGGAATGCAGAACATTCAACGCAACGGCAGCTCTTCTGTGAACTGAGACGTTAAAAACATATAATAAACACGAATGAATCAGCCTTCAGAAAGTTTTGTGATTGTCAGCGCGTCAGCGTTTTCATATTGGCATTAGCATTGGAATACAGTTCATAGTTTGAACTTGAACTGAAGATAATATTTTTGCTCGTTGATGCTTTTGTTTCAGCATTTGTTGGTTGAGTCAGTAATTTTTTTCTTGCTAAGATGTATATCCCTCAGTTATATAATTACTGCTACTGCGTATATATTACTATAGTTTTGCATCTTGCATCTTTCTGTTTCTTTTTTTGTGATATTGTCAAAAATTCAATGTGAAGTTTTGTATCGTACAATTGTCCATAGATTTGACTTGACTTCCTATAATCTCTGCTATTGTCGGTTATTATGTGATGTCCTTTGCACATTATTTCAAGCAAATATTATTCATGTTCATTTTCCCTTATCATTTTCATTACTGCAGCGTGGATGTTGGATTCTTCATCATGATATTAGAATTAGGTAAATAATTTGTCCACTTTCATTCAAACAATTTTGTAACCACCAAATTTTCTTAGATAATTACTGATCACTTTACGCATTGTATGAAAAACGAAGGAGACGATGTAGGCCAATATAATAATAAGTGAGAAGTAAGGACACACGAAAATATATGAGGAGATTCATCAAGGCACATGATATCCAATCCAACCAAACCAAATTCCTTGTATTTAGATAGATGAGATGAGACGGGGTCCCATCCCCGTACACCCGTGTACTACACATTGTGTACAAACAACGTTGCTACGTCTCCTATCAATTTCCTTGTTACTTCTCCATATTTTTAAGCAGCGTAGTTTTTGTGGGTGCTGGCTGCCGGCTCGGTATACGCCTGCGTTGGAAGTTGGATTCTCTCCGAATGTTCCACCGTGACCCTATTGCGACGGACCGAGAGAGAGAGAGAGAGAGAGAGAGAGAACCGTTGAGTTTCTGTCGGGTGATGTGCTCTCTCTCTCTCTCTCTCCCGGTTCGTATATGAAAAGGAAAAGCATTGGCAATGGGAAAAGTTTGTATTAAGAGCGAGGTTGAGAGGATTGCAGTAGCGAGCAGCATATAAAAAATTTAGCTAGAAAATCAGGAAAAAAGGGCACGCTACTTCTAATTCCTTGCATTTTACATATGCCCGGTCCATTCCGTTGTAATTTAGGGAATAGCTTATTTATGCGATCAATATGGAGGAGAATTTCGTTTCCATTATATTCTCTTCTCAATGCTAACTAATCGTAAGTATTCATTACTACATCGGTTTGCACAACTCTGTCTAACTCGCTCATTCGATTCACTTTTTTCTCTAAGTTCATGGAAATATGTTGTGGTAATGATGGTGAGAATGACGATCATGACGAGGCCTTGAATCAAAAGCTACTCTCAGTATAGCACTAATGTCAAGAAACTATTGCAAGGTTTGAATGTTTAATCTTGTAAGATCGCATCGCGATTGCACAGTTTCAGATAATTTTCAAGCTGATTAGAAGCATACGAGCCATGCTAGCAGTTCTTGGATTTACACAATGTTATCATGGAGTTCGCTTTCATTCCATTATATCTTCTAAAATGCTGAAGGTTGCTCGATATTCTGCTCACTCTCACCATCAATATCACTCCAATATCTCTCTCTCTCTCTATCTATAAAAAAATTTCGTGCATAGCTACAGGAAAGCTTTAGTTGAGTTTCAGTAAAATAGCATAAGCCATAATTTTGCACGAGCATCACGCATCTGACGCGACAGACATGGAGCCAAGTCCAAAGTTCGCTTCATCCACTCCGCATACATTTTATGATCCAAATACCTATTTAAATAGTATTGCAATATGAGCCACATTATCCCCTCGACTCACATTGAAGATGGAATACTGGGAAATATGTAGACTTTTTGTGAATATTTAACACGATGAAGCAACATGCAAGTAGTTCACTAGACTTTGTCACTTAAAACCCCTCTCTGACCTTAAAGTTGGATTTCTCATAGAATTTTTCCTTAAAATGGGCAATATTTATTTTGGGGTTGGGAGCATCATGCGTAAGAGACATGTCAAGTGCGTGTGTTTTACTTTGATAGAGGAAGGAAATGCATGATGCTGAGATGGGATGGATGCACTTTTGTCAAATGAAAGATGAATGATTTGTCCATTTTATTTGTTCGTGGAAGGAGAAAAATGAACTTTGGTCTAGAGTTTTAATCCATAAAAGGTTGAAGGATCAGGCGTCATAATATGTTATGGGAAAGGATGTGATTTATCTTGAGATGGCAGGGGACATAGTACACTCCTCACATGCAGATGAAAACGTGCTCCTTTTTATCTACTACTAGGTACCCGGGTGCACGCAACAGCGTGCAATGAGTTTAAAGATATCGGAAACAGCCTATCGGTGGCGTATTTTTTCAAAGCCCTACCTTCAAAACTGGCCAATTTTTGATAGTCGTTTGTTCAAAACTGGCTAATTTTTGATAAGCAGTTCTACATCGGCAGAAATGCTTTTTAGAAGTCGTATCAGACTGGCTGGGGGAACTTAATTTTGGTAAGATAATCTGGTACGACGTTTAAAAAGCATGTCTGCCGAAGTAGAACAGCTTATAAAAAATTAGCCAATTTTGAACAAACGACTATCAAAAATTGGCCAGTTTTGAACATAGGGCTTTGAAAAAATACGAATGCGATATATAATGCCGAAATATGAATTTCAAACATCCATATGCCCATATAGAGATTCAAGGAAGCAAAATGTACACTTATAAATACACTTAATGATTTGAAATCTTGAAAACAATGTTAAGAAATGGAAACTTGTTGAATTTACAAACGTCTTAACAAACCCATATTTAAATTACAGAAGATATTTTTAGAAAACCGTGATCTTCTACTTGTCTTCGAAACAAAACAGTTTTGAGTC
>JAQFZW010003586.1:0-12527 GCA_034687055.1 Heteromurus nitidus | reverse complement strand
CATGCAGTCAGTGTATCTTCCCGTTCGCCAGCAAATAGCCATGGGTCAAGGTGCATTCACAAGTTACGTGCGAAGCCGAGGGGAGCCAGATGGCCACACGAATATCGCCCTTGACACCAAAGGAAGAGACCATTTGGAAGTGAATTTCATTAATCCGACAAGTCAAAAGTTTCCGGATACAGTTCCACCGCTGCCTACGTCGAGACCGCCTGTGCCGCCTCTTCGTGGTTCTGGGGGTGGTCCACGAGGCTACCAGTCGATTGCGGTGAAGAGGGCAGACAGCTCAAGTAGCGGCAGCTCAATGACTGACTGGGAAAACGGGCTTTCTACCGTTCGAAGGAAAGCACCCACTCTCCCCGGGAATAGCAGAGTGGACCCGCTCCTCGCCATCGGCTTGTCCAGCTCACTCTCCGTCTCCTCGTTCTCTGGATTCGACTCTGCTGGATCAGACTCGGATCTCATTATTCCATCGATGAGTCGGGGAGGAGGACTCTTCGATTCCATCAATCCTGGAAAGTCATCTTCTGGTTCCACTGCCGGCAAGAGGGTCACTTGGAAGATGGCAGAAGCAGTTGGGGATTCCGGTGTCAAAGTTCATAATTCCCAAGTGGAAGTAAAGCCGTGGATGAAGCTCAGAACGGTGTTTAACGGCAACAAGGGCACACTGAGTGAGAAGGACGACTTGGAAGTGAGCGACTCGAAGCAGGCGGAGCACGGAGTTGGGAAGACTCCACGGAAGCCACCAGTCGCTTCCCGAGACATTCAAATCACAGACGTGTACAACGAGCGGAACATGGGCCTCGGCATGGCTCCTCCCCTCTCCAAACTCTTGCTCACCAACAGACTCAACTTGGGTCAGATTGAGAGTGGGAACAAGAGTGACACGGAGGGAATGAGCATGGATGACACGCTCAGCACCTTCGACCAGTTGTCCCTCGCAGACGACACGATCCCCGACTACTCTGTCTCGCTGGGGAAGGCGGCAAGCAAAAAGCTTGGACATCCGGTGTCCCTCAAAAGTTCTCAGAAAAAGCAGCAGGGACTCTCGTCCTCCGTCCCCAAATGCGGGAGTGGCACTTTTGTCACAACCGCAGAAGTCACTCCAATTTCCTTAAATATTGTCGGCCTCATCGCTCACGGCGACGGGGAAAGTACCAGCTCCAGCTCGAAAAGTTCTCCGAGTGATTTGTCCCGAAGGGACGATGGGGACGGGAGGTCACTCACAGACTCGCAGTATGGCAGCTACTCCCCGAGCATGGCTCAAAATCACTTGATTCAGAGCGCCGCAGCCGTCTACTTCGCAAGTCGACGAGGAAATCCCAACAACAACAACAATGCTGGTGACTGCAACAATGCCAACGCGACGACTCTCAATAATGGGGAGCATGGCTCGAATACCCGAAATTCGAGTGACATCATTTTGTCGAAGCCTTCTCTCGAGAATAAAGTGTTCACCTCCAGCAAAGAGACTTTAGTTGAGGAAACTGAAGAGAATAATATTATCAATGGCTCTCAGTCTGTTGCCCGTCGTAAGTAAAAACAAAACAAATTTTAGACACGTTTTTCAAATTTGTGAAAATATGCGTTTTTATAACCCTTTCCTTAAATCTTATTGTATTTTTTTAGGAAATGCAAAGCCTAAAATCCCCCTCACGTTAGGAAACTATACACAAAAGTCATCAAAGTGCTGACCCAAGAACTGACCGTGTCTCCAAACATAATTTTTTTACTTTAAACAAAATCAACAAATACCTCGACCTCGACTCACACAGTGCCTACCCAAATATATATTTTTAAACTGACTGTTTGTACAATCCCATGTGCCTTATTGTGTAATTTAAACTTTTTTAAAAAAAAACTTTGTACAAGACTTCATTTTTTTGCTCCCTACTTTTATGTAATTTAAGTAATCAGCTAATGTAGAAAAGTGTATATGCAACGGTAGTAATTTATCAACTGTAATGTTTTTATATAATATTTTGTAGTTGACGTTTCTAAGCAATCATTAGCAAATATATGTACACGCATATTTTTTTTAAAAAAAAGATGTAAGTTATTTATATTGAACGAAAGAGAGAACGCATTAAAAGTGGTAAACTTTTTTATGAAAATTTTGCGGCGAAAAAAAAAAGAGTTTCTATTGATTTGGAAAAACATGATAGGCGCTTTTTATTGTACTTCATTAAATTTCAACAGTATTAATATTACATGCATAATCACGAAACGTGCGAGATTATTTACCATGTATTTTTTATAACATCACGAACACATGTACCAGAGCTCCTTTTCAACAAAGGGAAAACTCTTCATTTTGTAAATAGTTTTTTTTTCTCCTTCACACACAAAAAAATTAACTACCCAACATCTTATCATCAGTAACTTTTCCTATCTGTACAATGTAATATATATCATATAAATTCTCCTACTTGAAGATCACGTTTTTTAAATTTATTTCATTTCTCGGAACAACAGTTTAAAAGCTCAACATCACATTCCAAATACCATAAATAATTGCAATCATCTTAAATGCACATTTACTTAGCTCTAATTCCCTAAAAAAGAGATGTCTAATTTTTTGTCCGCATTACATTTTTTTATCGAAGACATTATTTTTGGGTTTGACTTGAATCTCTTTTCTATTTACTATCTTAAACTTAACAACGAATAATTATAAATCAAGTGGAATACTATCAAATCAACCAGAAAAATGTGTAGCTCAGCTGCCTCAATTATTACTCACACACACACATATATATCCTCTCTATCAAAATAAACAATTAGATTTAAACGATCAAGGACTGTCGCTTGGAATTCTTGTGTTCTACAAATAAATTAGATTTTAATATAAATATTTTACGTATGAATTAAATAACAACGTGGATGGTTTCTAGAGTTGCCTTCGGTTCCTTTTTTTCGAACAGGTAAATATTTATATAAATACTTTTACAAATAACTCATATACTTTTCTTTACTTTTCATAAGTAGAAAGTGTGTGCATAAATATTTTTTTCCATTGGAGCTGAATATTCGTTGCATTTTACGTCATGTATTTAGTATTTTTCAGAGGAAAAGACTTTGGTTTTTATGATTTTGTTCAGAAAGATATCATAAATGTATTTGAATTACGGGTTTAAAAAAGTGAATATGGGAATGAGTGGAGTAGTGACGCTCTCTAGCTCTAACTGACTAAAAATTAGTGGACTTTTGCTCTACGGATATTGTAATTAATTACGTGGATGTGTACTTGTATGCATATAGTGTTTGAGAGAAGGAGAAAAACAGGAGAACTTTGCACAGGTAATAATAATAATAATAATAATGACTGATTCACTTGATACACATATTATATACTTGCGATGATATCTACGTAGTTCCTTTTGGCGTTGGTGTGTCATTAGCTGATGATGATATTACATGTACATAGATACATATACGGAGTGAGAAGAGAAACAAGGATTTAAATAGATATTTTTTTTAATAAAAATATTTAACTACGTTCTAGACACTCTGGCAGTGTGTGTGGGCTCTGGACGCCTTCTCTTGAAGAAGCCTGTTTTGTACAGGCAGTAGACGATTAGAGCTAATACAAAGATGCCGACGAGGATGGACAGAGCGTATATCCACCACGCGATGCCTTCCAGCTCGACCTTCAGCTTGAGATCTGGAAAGCAGGTTGTTAAAGCTTGTGCTACGTCATTCCCGGGATCCTGCCGGATTTCGTCTGAAATTCTGATTTGGGCCTTGGAACGAATTCTAACTTCGTCGACTGTGGGATAGTCTTCGACAAGCGTGGCGTTCCATAGTCTGATGAAGAAGAGAGAGATATATAATTGTAGCACGAACATCAATCATCATCCGACATATGCATAATAAATATAAAGGCTCACCTCGAGTGAATCTTAATGACTGCTGATTCACGTGGAAGTAAGTTTCTAATAACACATTCTATCCTAAAGCATTTGGCAGAGCCACGAACACAATTCTGAAAATAGAAATCATTCGTATTGTAATACGTGATCTCAAATGACTATTTTGAATTGTATTTTTGATGTGATTTGAGAATCGTACTCACCATTTCTACAACTGTCTTATATTTACCGTCTGACCCACGCTCCTTTTGTGACTTGATTATTTTCTCAGTTTCCCGTTTCGTTCGAAGATGCAAAATATCTGTCACATCATTCGGGAGAAAGCACTGACCGTCTCCATCCAAGACTGGTGGAGCCTCGGGGTACAACAGCCACTTCCCTTGGGCCTTCCCATTCTCGACTTGATGTGGCCACCAAATGTCGACATTGAAGTAGGATGCTTTCCACGGTCCAGCATTCCATACTTCGTACTGATGTGTCACTCGGGGACCAATTTCCGACAGGGATTTTATCGCCGACTCGCCAAGGACGGAACCTCCGTAAACGTAGAATAACTTTTCCGGCTCACCAGTCCTAAAAGTATGAGACATTGTCTTTGTTTTAAGCCAATATTAATAATAATAGACAGTTTTGGCACAGGTAAAAGTCTCAAGTTACCCTTGAATCGAAAGTTCAGCCATTTTGATTACAGTTGCGGTCACAGTCTTCCGATTGTTCTGCTCATCGTCATCAATCGACGTGGAATTCGCCCAAACTTCAAACTCCAGTTTCGTTTCGATATCCTTCAAATTGCCCGCATCGAAGCGGAGTCGAAGGTATCTGAAGTCTGGCTGTCTCTTGTACGGATTTCCGAGAGTGCAACTGACAAGACTCGCGTTGACAGGAGAGCAGCCCACTCCTTTCTTCGTCAACTGGTGAAAACACAAAGAATAATCATAAAAGCCCTCCCACCATGAATCAATTTAGCTCCTCTCTCAGCGTCGAATAAAAACATACTTCTGTGTCTTGTCCAATGTACGACATGGATTTCGGGTGAGCCACATACAACATTGCTTCATACGCCGGCTCGCCAAAGTTCGCAAGGGAAATGTTGAGCACGAAGACAGTGTCTCGACCCAGCACCAGCAAATAGTGGCCAGAGTCATCGGTCTCCTCCAACTCGGGCACTGCATTCACATACAGATCACTTTCACAATGGTCATTATCCCCGCAGTCTTTCTCGAAGTTGGCCAAGAAGACTTTCGAAGCCTCTTGCTGGTTGAGGATGGGATAATTCTGAATATTTGGCAGTGTTGGCGCATTCGGTTTATACTCGGGCTCCTTTTGTATCAACGTGTACGTTAGCTTAAACGCTATCGGCGACTGGATGTCTTTTGTACCTTCCTAGAAAAACAAAAAAAAACGTCATCATGAATAAAAATAAGCATTGAAACAAGTTTTTTGTTTGATTAACATATGTATTTTTTTCACAAAAAAGTTTTTCAATTTTGAACTCGTTTGAGACGAACCTTGAGAAAGACGGTTTCATTGGAGCAGTGTCTCGTTGTAGAGCCACTTCTGCGAATGGTTACAGTCTGATTTACAACTTGCGGACGGTCCCTCTGTCCATTTAGGAATATCGCTCGGGAGAACTTTTTCCCCTCGACGAATGTCTCAGCTTCGATACGGTACTCTACTCGAAGGGAGCTCGCTCTCACTTGAGTGATTCCAGTTATTTCAAAACAGGCGATGAAACTGAAGCTACATACATTCAGAAAATTATTGCAATTTAAATGTTTTCTACGATGACAATGAGTTGACGAAAAAAATGCATTTAAAAAAGAAGTACCAAGTCTGATTGGCAGTAGGGAAAGCAGGACATCCCGGACTGTTCGGATCAATATTTGACAAATTTCCGTAAACATTCGTGATCACATCAATGATTGGCCTGGACCGGAGGAGAACCACCGCGCTGGAGTCGTACGCACCGACGAGCAGATCTGGATACGCATTCCCGTCGAGATCCACACCCCCGCTCAGTGAGTAGCCAAATGTTGTCAAGCCAGAGTAGTGGTCTGCAGCTTTAATTACCTGAAAAACGCGATAGGAATAAATTTAAATTTAAAAAAACATATTTTTCTTCTTCTGTAAGACAGAGGCAGGCCAGGTGAGAATGATGATGTCATGCCCGTTGTTATTAACACGTAAAGTATTTAGTGGGAAAATGGACGCTCATTAGCATATGGATATTACTTGGGACGGCTCACGA
This sequence comes from Heteromurus nitidus, assembly GCA_034687055.1. NCBI lineage: Eukaryota > Metazoa > Arthropoda > Collembola > Entomobryomorpha > Entomobryidae > Heteromurus > Heteromurus nitidus. The sequence goes on along the minus strand of JAQFZW010003586.1, from coordinate 6,410 downwards.
ATGATCCCATCTTTGGATCCGAGGTAAATGTAAATGGCTCCAGTGCCTTCGAAAGAGTACGGCGCTCCGACAGCCAAATCATCAAATCCATCTCGGTTCAAGTCGCCAGCAGAGGACAGAGCTAGACCAAATCTTGATTCTCTCATGCCCGTCAGCCGCACGTACGGATGCCCCTCATGGAAGCCATTGTCATTAAGGTAAATGTACGCAGCACCTCCGGCCTCCTTTGCGTCCATATAAAATGGGGCTCCTACCACCAAGTCTGTTTTACTGCGCAAAGAAAGAATTTTTTCAAGACAAGAACATATTTTCAAATTCATATCACGATATTCGTGTGTATTGAAAGTGGTCATACGGAGGAGAACTCTTCGTCTTGATTATCACAAAACTATGAAATCATCCGATGAAATCATCCTCTCTCCAAAGTGCTTTTACCAATATGAGTTCAGCCACACATTTTCTATATTTATACCATGTGCGCGCTGATGTAGGTAAATTTGACTTTCCTCAGAAAAAAACAAAAAAATGCATGACGAAGAAGAAGAAGAAGAGAGCAACTCACTTGTCACCGTTGATATCAAGCGTGGCGAGCTCGTAGCCGTAACTAAAGGCGAACCCTTCACCTGTGAGAACTCCCTCAACCTGGAGCGTTGCTGGGTCGCCACCCTGAAATTTGTCAACATTTCATACTCACTCAAATGAAAATGTCACAAGCAAGACATCATCTACATTCAAGACTCGTTCGTTTTTCCAAGGTTTTCATAAAAGTAACAAAAAAATGTTCTCTCTGATGAAAAGATATTGTCACTTAAAACAAGCGAGACTGTCTCCTCTCTCTCTCTTTACCTTCGAGAAGAAGAACACTTGTCCAGAGCCGAGAGCAGCCTTGGGCGCTCCAGTAACGTACGTCCAATGATCACCAAAGAACTTGCCTCCAGTCACGGACATGCCCAAGTAGCTGTACTTGTCCACGGGACTATTGTCAAGGAGTGGCGTGTGGTAGTGATTGTGGTCCCTGTTTAGGTAGTCATCCGACACGGAAATCCGAAATAGCATGCCTCGACATGTGTACGCACCTGGTGCTCCGAGCAAGGCAGTGTCATCCTCGAGGAGATCGGCGGAGGTGCCCGCTTGACAGTAGCCGTAGTCCTCGAGAGCGCGCCGTTGCTTGTTCCTGCAAGGCTCCAGGGTCTGGGCATACTCCAGGTATTGGCTGAGGAAGTGGCAAAGGCCAAGACCCCATTGGTAATCTTTCCCTTGGTGAATGTAGCGATGAGCGCATACCTTTTTAAAATGAAAATAGTAAAAATCCTTCTCTTATCACTTCATTCACAACATTCATACATTTTTTTTGCTGTCACTCATCCCAAAATGCCAATAAAACATATCCGGAAAGATTTTCTGCACAAAAATCGTGTCCCGTTGTTGACAGCTGCACAGTTGCAAGTACGCCACAAGAGATGTGCATGATACTTTGTGTGCTCAAAAGTCACAATCTTCGTCTGCCGTAAAGGGTGTAAGTAAGCAAACACACAGCAGGAAGCGAATAAACTCGACGGAACTGGAAGAACTACTTTTTTTGCTAATGTGTTTTCTTGGGATATCTCATATTTTTACATGCGCACACAAACTTGCATAAATGATTCTTTGAGACCTCCACGAAAAATTAGGAGGAAAGTGAGGAGGCTTTTAGTACAAGCCAATATTTTATGTAAAGTGCCTCCAATAAAAAAAAGTCATCACGTTTTTTCAACTGAATGAAATGAAGAAGGCAGTGATAAAGAATTGTAATAAAAAACGTGAAAGTCAACTTCATCAGGGAAACCGTCTCCTCGATAAAGACCTCACGTAAAAAAAACTTATAATCTGTCAATGACCAACAACTGCACTAACATCCATGAAAAAAGGTCATGAAACAAAAAAAAACTATCAAACGTCAGCAGAAGCTTGAAGAGTAGCAAATTGAAACAATTAACAAGTTTTTTTTTACTAAAATAAAAAAATTGTTACCATGACTTTCCCTCCAGGCCCTTGACTACGCACATTGACCCCCAACCATTGTCCATCCTTCAACTCATCCTGGAATGGAGGTGTAAGCTCGGTCGCATCCACAACTGTCGTTTTCACAATGAAATCAGATGCAATTAGCGTTTGTCTTTTGTAGAGAAAAAAATCACGTTTCTCTTGTGAGCACGATGCAAAACAACAGAGAAGTGTTTGAAAAAAGGGGTGCTCGGCAGGATTACAAAATTGTACTTTTTTTGTTGCAAGCAAAAAATCTCAAAAAAATACTTCATTCCCATTCTGTACACAGCGCATTCCAAGGATATATATTTAAAACCTTAATTTTTTTTAGAAAAAAACATTACCAATATTATCTCTAATATTTATCTAGAAAAAATGATTTATCATCATCACACCATACCGCAAACAACTGCAATCAATATTTAAAACATTTTTGTGAAAATTGAAGTCAATTATTTTTGTGCATACACAGTCATAAAAATTAGGATTAATTAATTGTTTGTTTCTTTTATTGTTGCCATGCGTCCAAACTCCGTTTCAGGCTTGATGTGAAACGTTTATTTGCTTTTGCAAAGTTTAAAAATTTTATGATTTTTTTTGTTCAGAAACTGAATTCCAGTTTCCAGTCCATTTTTCACCGTTGATCAGTAAACACGATATTTCCTGTATGACGTAAATAATGTAATTCTTCCATGTTCGTCAACCTAATGTGTAGATTGTGACATAACGAGTAAGTTGTAATAGAGTGTATCTTGTGCAGTAATAAAGTGTGCATATATATTATGGTTATATTTATTTTGTCGTCTAAAAGTTTCCCTTTTTGTAAAATGACCAATTTCGTCAACGAAAACTTGTAAAAAGTCAAATGAAAATGAGGATCCAGTTTTGAACCTGATGTGACCCATTAAACTAAATACAACGTGTGTAGACAAAAGCAAATATATTCCACATAGCAAACTCATTAAAAAAGTAATGACAAAAATGTATGTACCCAGACCCAGACACCAAATATATTTTTATACCAAAAAAATACCATTGACCACGACTATTTTTTGTGCATTTTTACAGCTTGCCTTTTCAGTGCTTTTGTTGGTTAGTGAGTGCAGTGCCCCTTGAGAAGCGGAACTTTTTTTCTCTGCAATAAGTCAATAACACCCAAAAAAGAAGCGACAAATATATGCTAAGTGCCTGTATATTTCTTCGAACTAAATATTCAAATGAGGCATTTTACATATTTACACCCCCAAATAAAAGGTTATTATGGTGGGAGCAATATGTGAGTTTCAATAATCAAAGAGAAAAAACAATTAAAAGTTGTTTATGCAAATGAGCGGAAAGTGTCTATATTCGGAATCATATTATCTCATCGCATTTATTTGGTCAAAACTCGCTCCATAATGTTGAAAATAAATTGTTTTCAATTGGATTTCTTATTGTCTTTTTAGGTTCAACATTAAAAGCCTTTAGCTAAAGAAATTGTAGGACGGTTGCAATAATATTCCTCGAAGAGAGGCAATCATCAACGGAGGGACCGGCGACGGTATACAATAATAATATTAATTTCTCTCCAAAAAGGAACGAAACGAACTAACACGGCACATTCTTTGCTAAATACAACCATCTATTAATTTGAGTAATGTATCCGTCATTTGCATTGAGTTTTGGCGTTCAAATATTTAAGATAACTGAGCTGGCTCACTCGCTCCGACAGGTTTTTGAGTAATGGACTCTTTTTCCTTTTCCACACAAAACAAAACAACGAGGAGCTAAAACTCTTCTTCTCTTCTCACTCAGATAATGTTTTCGCAAACGAAACAATCCCATCAATATTATTACTTTAATTGAGAGTCTTCTAATGTTCTCGCAAAACAACTAACTTTGTTGCTACTCCCGAGCATCTGTCTTGAAAGAAAGTAATAATTAATTTGATCCTTTATATTCGCTCCTTTCAACCTTTTCAGAGTTTCCTTGTAATTTATTAGTTATTATGGATGTACGACGGATACCGGAGCAAGTGCAAATGTATGCGTGCATATGCTTTATATATTATTTGCCTTTTTTGCAACCCATGCTCAAGGCCATGTAAAATACGGATGAAAGAATGCAACCTTCTTTCTCATTTCGACATTGCATTTTCCACGTCCCAAAAAACCAAAACCCAAATTTCTACTTCAATTTCTCCTCAAGCGACTAGAATCTAAACCATGTAAACATTTTTTAAAGCAGTTCGAATCCATCCGTAGCCCAAATTTTCTGCAAATTCTAATGTTTAAGTTCACCCACCACAAAAAACCACTAATCATCACCACGCACGTCGCCATGTCATTTGCATTTCAGCAAAATCCTTCAACATATTATTTTTAGAGATTTTTTTCTCTCCGACCATAATAAAAATAAACGTCGGATATCTGACAATCAATGACATCCCTCCAAAACAAACATAAAATGAAAAGTCTAATGTTTAGATGACATAATGACGTGATGTAGTGAGCACGCTGCTGCTTTTAAACCGAACCCTTCCTTGGACTAGTGCTAAGTAAGTATATACAAGAAGGAAAGATCGATTTTGACAAATAACTGACATCTCGTCATTACGTGAAGTGAACCAAGTGCTATTTTTACAAGGAGTGGCAGAGATTTCAATGCGTGTGTTTTGTTAGTTGATTGATTGTCATAAAAAAGGCATGCGGCGATGAAGGCAATATATAATAGCATAACGCGTAATCTACCCTACAACTAGCTACACTACTTCCATTCCCATGCAAAATACTGTTGAAGCTCAAAAAATAAAAAAAATATGATGACAAAATTTGTCGGGACAAAATAGTCAAAATTTGGTATTTGCTCAATGACTTATTTCAAAAAGGTCAATAGAACAAAACAAAAAATATAAGATAAAACTGTCAAGCTATGGTGTCAGTAAAAATACGTTATGTAAGAAGCAGACATCAACGAGACGTTATAAATGTAGTTAGTTAGTAGTCAGTAGTGTAAAAATATATATCGACGTAGACAAAAATAATATAAAAAATAAGGCATGGCATCATATAATGAGTAATATGTAGTACCAAGGCAAAAATATTCGTTTGCATTTTTGGAGATCAAAAATCATTTTTCACAAAAACGTTTCAAAAACTTATCCGGCATGCATTCGGATCATTTTAATTAGCTGTTTCAAAAAAATGCTCAGGAAAAAAAGTCCTGAACCAAAAAGATATATACCAAAACCCCGAACTAATAATAATTAACCCTTTTACTTACAAAAATATCTACGTACAATTGAGTAAGCATGAAAACGAGTGCAATTTGAAAGAAACAAAAAGTCTTTTTGGCAAAATTGATAAACGACGACAAGACAAAGACAAAATGGTGCAAAGAAAGAAGAATCCATTCTGAAAGCAGTTTTTCTTTTCCAAAGAGAAACTAGACAAGGCGCAAGACTACAAGACAGGCTACAACTACTTTTAATTGAAGACAGACCGGTGGAAGGAGGAGAAGAAAGATATTTTTAAATAGAGAAAGATCACAACTCTACTCTACGTTTTTATCAAACAACAGCAAAAAAACCAAGAAGATATAGGAAAAAACTAAGGTTGCAAAAAACAAAACACCGACTGAAATGATGACAATAAGTTTACCAACGTTGATACAACTTACATGGATCGTAAAAACCATTCGGATCTGCGCACAAAAAATGAGAAAACAAACAATGATTTGAAAATTATTGAACCGTTGACAGGATGAGGTTGTTGCGGGAGGCTGGCGGCTCACACCGACAAAAAAGTCGTGTCGTATGTCACTTTCTCCTCACAAAAAAATACGTATCCGATACGACGTAAATACTTCTCTTTTTTAACAAAAAACACTAATCTTCGTTCTCATCTCTTCCAAAAGTATATGGATAGCTTGAAGAACTCTTGTTTACTTAAGACAATAATTTGACATTTTCCAGGTTAAACCAGAGAAAAATTTGTTGTGACTTTGTTTATGTTTTGTAGTGATTAGAATTTTAATGTGTGTCAATAGGAAAGTGTTTGTGTAGATCAGAGAAATATATTTATATAAGTTAGAGTTTTCGAGGTTTCTTGTTCCAGAAATATTGGATTGCTGCTGAGAAACTATTTCATGGATTATCCATTAATTAATTATTATTATACATTGTTCAACTTTATCGTCTCCACGATTCCTTCCTTGAGTACACTATAAAACTGTCCAATTTATTTACTAAAAAATCATATTATTTTTTTATCCTTAACTTTTCTGCAAATAAATTCGTCAATTTGAAATATGCACAAAAAATATCGAGAATTGTCTATGCATTATTTCATTATACATTGATAAAACATATTTTTGAAAGAAAGACATATAATATTTGTTAATAAAAA
>JAQFZW010003585.1:0-12527 GCA_034687055.1 Heteromurus nitidus | reverse complement strand
TGTCGAAATTCTCAAATTTTGAATTATCATAACTTTTTACCTGTTGACCATTGCAAGCTCATAATTGGCACATTAACTTCCTAGGCCAATAGTAACTAGCCACCAAAGTTGCAGCTTGATGGGAGGCTATAACCCTCCATACCTCCCTCGTCAGTCCGATAGCCACTCATTTCTCTTTTTATGCAACTTTAACTACACGACCAAGCGTCTACTTGCTGGTATAAGTACAGCAAGAAAGTAGCTGTATAATTAATTTTGTCTACCACTCGAAATGGAAACGAGGGTAAGCGACCATTAAATTTTTATTTCCCTCATCTGTTATTCGCTGAAATCTGAAATGTCATGTTTGACTAAAACAATCCCCAATATCCCCATGCTCATATCGATGGCTATACATATACACTGTCATCCTCTTGAGCATAAAAGATTATTTTATTCCGTCGAGTTCTCATTAAGTCGACCATTTTGATTTATAATTTTTTAATAAAACTAGGGCTTTTATCGAAAATGGCTGATTGTCAGTGAAAGACCACAACAAATCGTAGTTTAACTTTTCTGTCATTCATTTCCAGGAGTTCAGTTCAATTGATAACACATTTATGGTACAAAGGAAAGATCCTGAAAACAACTTTTGATTGATTGCTGGTCGTCATGGGACACTGGAAATAAAAAAATTATAAACGTGGTTTTCATTCTGGCTGGCTTAATAATTAATATGCACATGCGCGCGGGGTTTAGTTGTTAGTTCAGATACAATGTTTATTAAATGTCATGTTTTATTAAGTTAGTGTGTCATGATAGCCCAGTTTTATTGTCGCAAGATTGAAGTGATGATAGTTTTGACTTTGAGCAGCATTAATTTGTAATAATGTTCCTTTTTTGATCATTTTGACAATTTCTAAAATTCTGAACATCTATCAATCTTCAAGTTTAGTTCACAAGTATTGGTAAACCTGAACCAACGTACAATATTGTGATTGTCGTCAGTACCTGTCAACAACATTTAATTTTGTTTTGGAACTAAAATAAAACAAACTAAAATATTTATGAATTTACTTGTTGGTGGTTTTCACCAATGAACAATCTTAAGTAAGTTAATTTTACTATTTGCCCTTTTACCCAATATTAGTAGGACCAGTTTTCTCGGCGAAAATCTCGTATTTCTGCAACAAATTTGGGGAGAAAGTTGGGAGTATTCCCCTCTTCTTGGATCGGAGCTCAGGAAGGGTACACAAGATTCACGGAAGAAGGAAAGAGTAAATAGTTCCAGATCAAATATGTTCTACACAACTTCCAAATCACCGTTGTACTTCTTCAAACAGTTGCATACTATTTTCTGGATGCACAATCCTCCTCCCCACCAGAAGGTCATGTTGGAACGCGCTCTTTGAATGGATTTGTTTTCCTGGCGCGACTTTTCCTCTCGATAAATTTGATTGTATGTCACTTCAAAGAGGCTGAGGTGATTCAATTTATCAACGGAAGTCTTCAATTCTATGAATACACAACCAAGGTAAAGTTAATGCGAAAGCATAAACTTTCAATACTTGAGCTGCTAAATGTTGCATTCTCTCGAGTTGCCCCTTTGTCGATGAGCATATTCCCGATTTTCCTCTTCGGATTTTATTGGCTCAACCCTTGCAACGCTAACATTGTGGGATTCCAGCTATTCGATGAATGCTCGAGAACACCCTGTCCAGCATCGACTTCGACAACTGACACGTTATTGAAAATTGGGTTCTGGATTTTCAACATCTGGGCATGGGAGTACTCCATAAGTGTTGCGTCATTTTCCGTTTGCAGTATTAACATTCTGGGCGTCCTCAGCTTACGAGGACATATCAAAACGTAATTGAAACTCAATGTAGGACGTTTTCCGAAGTAAAATAGATTTATTATCTTTATTTTCATGTTTTGCAGATTTTTCAACATTTGCACAACCAGAAACGTAGCAGCGAAGCATGTGTCAGTGATGTACAGACATATTCAACTCCTCGGAAATCTTGTGAATGACATCCAGCAAAAAGGGATACTCGCAAGTTTTACGGTGACGGCAATTTGGGCATGGGTTTTTGGTGTGGTCACCATGGTCAAGTTGCAATGGAAGAGTGAATTTGTCAAGTTCGGCTCAATCAACTTTCTGGACGGATTGACCCCATTGAATTGCGTTGACTTTGCCTCTTCTCTGTCAGTGAACCTACTCATATTACTTGGCTAAAAGAAAATATGGATAGGCGCATGTTAGTTGTACTTTGTAATTCTTCGAAGTATTCAATAATTACCAGTCCTCATCTACAACTTTCATACACGGAGCTCTAGAGTTTATTTACGTAGTTTGCCTTTGATTGAATTCATCCGAAGTAATTACCGACTTAAAATGGTTCATGTTTTAAAATTCAATACATGTGGGTTAACAGTTGAAACAAAAACCATTTGATTGGTTTCAGCAACATTGTGTTCGCCGACATCAAGAGAAGCAAAAGCTCTGAATCGCGCTGAACGAACTAGTTTAAAACATTTAGCAAGTTTTGTGGAACAACCTCCCAATTTTTCGAGAGCGTCAATTAATGAACCCTTCACAATGTGACAAATTTCAGCAACGTGCACAAGAATTGCCACTGCAACTCCAATCAACCAAACTGCAAATATCACGAGAATATTCCCGTCCATCCCTGGAAGGTCCCTCGAACCACGAGTATGCTTGTTCTCCATCCTTGAATCAAATTCCATTTGAAACAACTTCCCCCAAAAGTCCCAAAGTCCACCTTGAGTAACCCCCTTGATTCTCCAGAGAAAGTGGTTTGAAATTAGTCCCTGCAACCCGAATCCAATCCCTGTCGCGATCAAGCTCTCCTTCCCAATGTACACAAACCGTTGCTTTTCTTCCTTCTTCAGCGTTCTGGCATACTCGACGCACATTGCGTGTGGGAGAATTAATGCCGTTCTGTTACACGTTTGAAGGGAATTAAACAAAAATGTTTTTTGTATCATGGGGAAAATGAGGTCGCTAAAGGTCCACGTATCAGAGAACTCGTTCCAAAATTTCTTCCTCATCTCGGCCACCATATGTACGGTCAAAGGGTGAAGTTTAGTCGAGTTCATAATCATATTTAGTCGTTCGTCCTCCTCAATGTCGAATTTAGAAAGGTTTCCATGTGATCGACCCGCACCCGCCACTCTCCGTTCCATGTGAAGTTTAATTTGGGACTCAAGTCTGAAAACGACACTTTTATCGAGTATGTCAAACCCATACATCCTGTGATTATCTTGCTCTTCTTGGTCCAAGGGTAGGAGATTGAAGTCGTCGACAAATAGTGTACTTGCTTTTGTGAAAATGTCAAACTTGTCCGCGACGAGTTGCTTCAAGTATTCGTATTGAACTGTTGCTCTGGGTGCGATTATATTGTAAACGTTGTCGTTCTTGTAGGCGTTGCTCAGCACAAGTCCGAACAGTGAGAATATTCCCATCACAATTCGCACCCGTGGAATTTCCAAAAGTGGATTTGGTAAGCCAGCTCCTTGCTCCAAAAGGCCCTGATAAACTTTCAAAATGTTGTCTCCCTTACGGAAGCTGAGCCTCGCAGGTTTCTCGCTGAGAAGTGGAATCGTGTACGCGATGAGGAGAGGAACAAGGACAATCAGTAGCCAACTTGCCACGTCGAAGATGTTCACAAGTTCGTGCAACGCCAGCTTGTCCATGTGTGGCCTGCCACAACTCAAAAAATGAAGGGAGTTGTGATCGTCCGTGAGTGCCACGGGAAAAAAGGAAGAGAGGAGTGTCGTTGACGAGCCGTCGTATTCCTGCACAACCAATTTAATTCTCAAAATCTCTCGCTCACCAAACTGTCCAAAGTAGCGAAACCCGTCGCGGCACACCTTTCCAAGATCAGTAGTCAGCGTATGGTTTCCCATGATAGACTTCCACAGTCTGACGTAAGCTACCGAGACAGGTTCCAACGATGGGTTTCTGAATAGATGTTCGAAGGGTTTTCTATTTAAGTAGGGTTCTTCACAGTCTTTAAAATGTTCTATCAAGCTGTCTCCTTCCGCTATCGGTCCTTCCGCTTCCCAAAGTGTCATCGAGTTAGTTGGCATTCTCGTCATTGTAACAATGTCTGCAAAAGTGAGGTTTCTCCACAAGCTTAGCTGCACTTCCTGTGCCTCAAACTCGCTTTGATGCGGAATAATGATCTCAACATTTGTCAACGACCAATTCTTCATATCATCCACTCGGACTACAAGGAATCTTAAATTGAATGGGTACTGATCTGAAACGTCGGCCATTAAACCGTGCAATATCTCAATCACCCACTTTGTGGTGAAGGTTATATCCTCCTCCTCCTCCCACAATTCGGATATTTCAATTTCACTTATTAGCTCAGTTTTGCGAACGACTTCGTCCTCGAAATGGGGGCGATGATGTGTTGGGTTACTGTCCAACACGGTCGACGACACCAAAAGCCGAAAGGTTGGAGTTGTTGATGGCAAAGTCGTGTGCATCTCTGCTCACAATGTGGATAAATAGGAAGGGACTGTACTGAACGCCCAGACGGGTGGAAGTGCTAGCCACCAACGCAAGAGACCGGGAAATGGGTGTTTCCTCGGGGCAGTGAGTAGTTGCCAGGGAAACAAGTCGACTTGGAGTTCACAGCTCCAAGGTTTAGAATTCGCAGCGAGAGTCAAAAAAATGAGTCGAGTGCCAATCCCAAACTCGGCGTTTTGTCTTTCTTTAAAGAATTTTGGCGAAAGACAAAGGCCAGAGGATGTGTTGAGGGGGTGCTCACATCCAGTTGCAGTCCACGATAAGTAATATTCGGAGGGAAATCTTGGTACTTCAAGATACGCGAGATGTATCTTGCGAAGGATTAGGGGAACTGGCGATACAACGAAGGCGTGGCAGCCGTAATTCGTAATGTGAACAAGACAACCACTAAAGGGCTGGAGGAACTCTGTCAGATCCACAACCTCTGGCAAATCCCAGTTTGGTTTAGGATCTAATCTTATAATAGGATTGTCACGAAAAAGGGGGTCATTCAGCTTGCCAGGGATCTCGTCTTCAAACGTGAAAGTGTCACCGAGTATGTTAGGATTGTCATTGTCTTCGTGGAGATGGGAGATTTGAGAGTCCGCTGGAAATAGGAGTGTGGATATTAAAACGTATGCTATGATAATTATAATGTATGTATACATTTTGACTTGGATGTATATAGTTTCCGTTACAAAAGCGATGCTACTAAAAACCTCAAATTGGTTCCTTTTCTGGACTGTACAAGCTTCGACAGCAAAATTTTTGCCAGTTTATCTCATTGCCCAGAACAAATTATTTTCATTGTGGTAGTGGCTCTCTTCTTAATTTTAATTTAATCACATTTTTTGTGCTTGATGTAATCATGCCTTTCATGGCCAACTTTTCGGGTTGGATGGATATTCGAAATGGTATACTTACTCCTGGTATCGATTCGATATTTAATATTTTAATTTGGGCTTTTATGTGATTAAAAATTAATTAAAAAATTAAGCAGCAGATTCGATAGACCAGTTTTCGAATCTAATCAAGTGGTTGTTCCATTTTTTAGACATCAATTTAATGGATTAGATGTTTTATAAGACAGTGATACGTACCCGAAAATTTTAACCTGTGAAAGTATGCTTAGAAACATATGTGTAAAGGCGTAATAAAATGTGTGTGTCCGACACTTGGTGTTTAGATCATACCAGTTTGTTCAATCGTGAAAAACATATAAATCAATATAATATAAGTAGCAAGGCAGCCTTGATCTACTTACGTTAAATGAAATATTTATTTCAAGGAAATTTATAACAAAGGTAGATATGAAAACCAAAGCTCTCGGTCATACTCACCAGTACGATGGTTTGAGACTTGAGACAGATTAAGCTACTTATTACTTAACTAGAAGGGGTACCCGGCGTTGCCCGGGAAAAGAAAAGAGTCACTCTACATTCGAAATCGGAATTGTGTAGACCGCTGAAACGCCAACTGGCTGCTTTTCCCACTCCGGCAATGGAAAAGACCTCACTGCCTATTACTCCACACACGCACACTAATACTTAGAATACTTGGTATACCGAAATACCTACGTTGGGACTCGGTATGTAGGTATGGGAACTTGTTAGACCGCTGACTACTTTTTCCAATCCGGCAATGGAAAAGACCTCACTGCCTATTACCTCACACTCGCTACGGATCGCCTGTTTCTCTTTTTCATTTATTTTATATTTATATGGATGTTATGTCTTTCCTGTACTAGTACATTTTGATATAAATATCTGCAATAAAGTCAATAATAATAATAATAATAATTACTCCACACACGCACACTAATACTTTTAGAATACTTGGTATACCGAAATGCCGACATTGGTATTCGGCATGTGGGCATGGGTATTTGTTAGACCGCCGACTACTTTTCCCAATCCGGCTGTTATAGGTAGTCGGCAGAGATGCCCAAAATGCAATATTGCCATTAACAATTACAATTAACAATTACTTTCGAATCGCCAATTAATTTTTTATAAATTACAATTACTTATTCAGCAGGCATTATAATTACCAATTATAATTACATGGGAAAATGAAGACCTGTGCAATTACCAATTACAATTACATTTGAAAATTAAGCTTCAATTACAGCTTCAATTACAAAATTGCCATTCAAATTTTCCGCCATATTGAAATACTAACGTAGGAAACTTAGCATTAGGTAATTTTACACCTAAACAAGTTTTATTGTAGTAAAAACATTTACTTTTGAACACTTTTGAAGGAGGAAAATTTATTGTGGTCACCAATCTCGAAATACAAAAATTAACAATTACAATTAATAATTACCGAATTTGACCTACTGCAATTACAATTACGATTACTTTGAAATTATGGTCCCACAATTACTAATTAACAATTACAATTGTAATCGTAATTTGTAATTAAATTAAAATTGTAATTGAAATATGTAATTGATGGGCATCTCTGTATTTTACACAAGAAATCTAGAAATTTGTTTTAGCATTTATAGCAATTCACGATACTCACAAATAGAATTTGTTGGCTAAATTTGTTTTGAAGAAAACGCCTTTCTATTTTTTGACTGAAGTGAAATGGCTTGTATTCATAATACCACAGAGACAACCATATAAATTGAAAGTACCCAACACTTATCAATATCAAATCGTAATGCCGAGCTTTTTTTATTTTATATAAAAGCCGCTTTCCAAATGCGTTCCAACAATAATTACAAACGTTTCCGGTAGACATTATGCTTTCGCATTTGTTATATTTGAAGCCACGTAATGAAAGTAAATTTGCTTCAGGATAAATCCCATGAAACATGAACCATCTGAATACCATCCCTACTAGATTGTATAGTTAACGATTTGATTATAGAGCACGCAACACGTATATATACCAAAACGGGATGCCGAGCTTGGCAAATTGTATTTTTAGAGAAATGGCGCTTACCAAATGTATGCCGTCCAGCAATAATCAAAAACGTTTCCGGTAGACACCTGGTTTTCTGGCTTACGGTTTTTGTCATTTGAAGCCATGTATGTAGAATTGTGAAGGTGACGTTGCTTAAGGATAACGCCCATGATATGCATTTTCGCCCTCATAGCGCTTTGGCGTTAAGACATCAGGCTCCTAACACCGGTGGCTGTTTCGCGCCATGTACCTTAATTGTAATGTATTTTTGGTACAAGTTGTAATACGCCTTTTGCGACAAGGAGTCTTATATCCCAATTGGAAAACACAAATAGGGCGAGCATGCATATCATGGACGATAAATCAATCACGTGACCATATGAAAAATCGTTCGTTCTGATTAATACTCACCATTGGACATGAATCTAATGAGGTATTCTCTTGTTTGCGTAATTAAAGATTTGATTTGAGATATTTAAACCTAAAATGATTCTGGATTTTGAATATTAAATCATTCCACATCTACGGTAGCTTTTCAAAATAATCGATTTTGAAAATTAAGCTCAAACAAATAATATACGCCTACTTACTATTTTCTATCACAAATGTTCAATAATAAACATAAGCAAAGTATCTACCTGGCTCATTTCTGTGGAGGACACCATTGTTTAAATCTATACTGCTACACCATGACATCACATAATATCATCCGTACTGCCACACCACATGATACCACCCATTCTGCCACATCGCTACTTCAAGGTGCAAGTATTGAAATGTACTGCCACATTTTAATGCTGGCACCTTAAAGTAGCTATGTGGCAGTACGGCCACATTCTACATTGCTGCCACCTAACACTGCCTAATACCATCCACACTGATACATTTCAATGCCGGTGCTCTGAAATAGCTGTATGACAGTATAGCCACCACAGCTATTTCATGGTGCCAGCATTGAAAAGTGTCACTACGCTCCTAATGCCACATTTTACATGCTGATACCCAACACTGCCACATTTTATATGCTCATTTTGGTGTGGTTTGTGCATGTTTTAGAAATATGTCAAGCATGCAAAACATACAATTATCAGAAAGAAATTCACCTTCATGGCAAGGGAATTTAGTTATGTATTTAGTTATTTTGATGTTATTTCAGTGCATGACTGCGATGAAATGCAGAGTGAAGAACTCGGTATAGTAACTAATTACTTATGATGTATTTATAATCAATTACGGAAAAACTAAATTATGAATCTCTCATAGGAAAGTATATCACGAAGCAATCTAAGTTAAAGCGATTTGCTTTCGGCGATAACACCTGCGAGATGGTTTGCTATTTATGATACCGTGATAACGTAATATCAACAATAACATCTTTGTAACAATTTGTAATAAAACTTCATACAGGAAACGATGGACTTATTATCTGAGCGAGCCTCCAAGATAAAAACCGAGCATATTAACTGTTGGAAGAAAGTCATTTCATGTCTCTAGTAATTTAGAATAATCAATGTTAGGGAGAAGGAGAAAGCCAACCTCCGTTATTTTCCTCTCCGTCATATCCTTTCCTTTTTTCTGCATGCCTCTTTATCGGCATGTTCCACTAACACACACGTGTTAACTTTTACCTTTTACAGAATCAGAAACATGTTCTGTAGAGACACAGCCGCGTCTGCGTGTGTAGAGAAACTGGTTTGAACGTCGCACGAATTAGTGGTTAGCCTTTTAATTCAAATATTTCTATAAGTACAAACGTATAAATACTGTGCTACTCTTGTTGAATATTTCAGTTATGTGGATGTATCCCAAACCCCAACTCTTCATCTGTATTCAACGGACTTTCTATTTCAAAAGCCATATCTTCAGACACTACAAAACACATAATTCTAGATGCAACAAAGCAATACGTTGTGTATCATTTTTTCGATTCAAACAAAGGTGAAGCTGTCGATGACATTGAGGACTATTATGAAACTGAAGCAACGATTCTAAAAAGGTGAACATCCAGAAATTATGTTCGACTTACTCAAGTTTGTTGCTGATTTGATTTTTTGTAGATGAATGGAACCACTATTTGCTGCGAAAATATTCTCAGTTACTTTGCGCAGGCAATGCCAATCAATCAACTGTCGTTAACTCTTTTGTATCCCGAGGACACTCTGATTTAGAGCGAGGGTTTGGAGCAAATGGAAGATGGAATTGGTGAGCACCTGCGACATACCTCATATAAAATGTGGTGCAATTTGCATATGACAAGATCAATTTGACAAATGCCTGTAATATGGATTCGACTATCCAACTGTTATGTACCAGACTTCGCTTCGCTTTCAAGAGGTTTTGGGAATACATGTAGGTATGACGGCAAACGACACCAATATTATGAAATGCATAGAAGCATTTTTGAATGGATATCAAAACGAAGGTAAAATATCTCGTGTATGGATGTTATGGGTATTGAAAACATGGCGGAATGGATTGGAGATGCTTTCGGATTTGAACGAGAGAACGGGTTCTATCAAATAAGACATTGGTTTCCTGTTGCACGAATTATATCCTGTATAACAGCTTCCTGTCCTTATTTTTAAGTAAAACAAACAGCTTACATAAAATTTGGTATACAATATATTACTTTAGGGACCAATATTATACAATGCATGATGTATAGTAGAAAAATTGGAAGGTGGTTTTGGAAAAGTTAAAAAATGTAACCCGCGAACCCTGGAAAAATGAAATCAGTGCAAATCCGAGCATTACGTTTAAATTACTCTTCTTATGTATTTAATCCTTCAACTCTAAGTAAGTCACATAAGACTGAATGATTGACAGCTGGGTTGCATGGCATTTTCCAACAGGCCATGACATGCCATGCGAAATTCCAACATGACATGCCATGATCCCTTCACTGCAAATTGGTCATCATCCCAAGCTTCAACGTCATACCATGTAAGTCTGCCCGCCTTGAACCATACTTTCCTATGTGAGAAACTAAAAGAGGAGAAGAGGATATGCACACAAAGTAACTCTACTGCTCTTGCTTATAATTGCTGTGGTTGCTTGCTTTTTTAAACTTATGCGGCAGGCAGAAGTAATTAATTTTCGCTTGCACAGATTGTTTTATATTTATACAAGCCAAACAAGCAGGATTAACAAGTGTTCACTTGCATATGCAACGGGACGAACTTATACGAATATAACAACCGCATTATATTTGTTCTTTCTTTAGTTGAGCTACTTTATTTGTAATTATGTGATGGGAAGTACATTGTACATTCCTTCCCTATTTACTCTGTCGTCGTCTCGCTTCTTTATATATTTTGTCTACGGATCTCTTATGCAACCTTTTCCAATAACGTGAACCTTATTAACTCTTATTTTTAAGGGCATCGATAAATGGGAAACTCAATTGGGCTTGTGTAACTGAGTCACATAACTGCATATTTTTTAATATCAAAATTCTTCTCGTGTCATGGTTTTTTTCTATTTTCAAATTGGATATTTCTGTTCAAGTTTTTCACTGTTCATTTTTAAGAAAGAATGGGTGAGGCGGTCGGACGGTCAAGCATGGAAACACTCGAAATGATATGATCTCAAATGAGAGTGAAAACAGACTGCCAATGCATACTCGATTTGTATTCGTATGGTTTTTTGTGTAGTTGATACATGACTATGTGAGAGCTCATATATTATACTGCGAATATTTATCCTGGAATATGTATATCAAATTTAAAATTCCGACGATGCTAGATATGAGCATTTTCCCCTGTTACTACTAAATAAGTGCTATCGTATTTTTCATATGATCCCTTACGCATGCAACGAATGGGGTATGAAGGAACAGCGGTTGCAGTCCAGCAAAATGACCCATAGCAATATACATTTTCGTGGGAACTTGTGAGTATTTGTTGTTGTTCTTTCTTTTACAAATCTAGCTAAAGCTACTTGTGCGAGTCTCGTAGTTTTTTATATATATTAGTCTATATTGTATATTAGTCATCGTGCGAGCGATGATTTGTCGTGACTGTTGAGTGTTCAGTAGGACGAAAGAGGAGAAAATTTTGTTTGTCAAGAATACGGTGTTGTTTTGACCGACTTGTCTGCTTCTTGCGAGCATTAAACCCCCGTTTCGGAGCTCTCGTAATTCAAGCTTCGGCTGTTGTATTGACCAATTGAAAGTTTTTGAAAATTGAAGCAGATGTATTACGGTTGGGCAGTTTCGGAGCCGACAGGAAAATTCTCCGAAATTTCGGTTGAAGATTATTTCGCAGCAGGTGGTTAACGCATGAAATGGTAACGGCCCATGATTTTCGCAGTATTATTGGTACTATGAGTTGTAATGTACTAATTACGATAGGTTTAATTATAGACTAATATCCTAAGTAAATTGACGAAAGAACTATAATTCTACAGTAAAATCCCAAGAAATAGATTTATTTAAATAGAAACACTTTGCAAGACTAGAATTCTACAAATTACACAATATCATCCAATCAGACTCTTTTCCTATACTATATTAGTTAGCCCGTTTGCAATACCCGGTGACATACAATGACACTTTCAGACAGGAGCGCTTTGATATACAATATCAATCGACATACAATGCCAGCTCCAGAAAAGAACGCTTTGGTATACAATACCAATCGACATACAATGCCAGCACATTCAGTTGTTGACCATACAATGCCAAAAACCGAATGAGCCCTGAACGAGAAGAAGGGTCCCTTTTATACCCCCGGATTTCCCATCTCTTCCCATTGAAGCCTCCAAACAAAGGAGTAAACAAGTAAACAATGACCCCAATAACCAAAATCCTTGACGACTTTCCAAAGTCAACTACAATCTAGCTTTACCCCTTTACACCCATTACATATATACATATACATATATAGTAGGACGAAAGAGGAGAAAATTTTGTTTGTCAAGAATACGGTGTTGTTTTGATCGACTTGTCTGCTTCTTGCGAGCATTAAACCCCCGTTTCGGAGCTCTCGTAATTCAAGCTTCGGCTGTTGTACTGACCAATTGAAAGTTTTTGAAAATTGAAGCAGATGTATTACGGTTGGGCAGTTTCGGAGCCGACAAGAAAATTCTC
>JAQFZW010003584.1:0-12528 GCA_034687055.1 Heteromurus nitidus | reverse complement strand
CACATGAGGGAAACGTGGGAAGGCAAGGTTTTTCCAGTGAATATTACACGAGTTATATTCAGTGTTTTCCCATTCCCGCACGTATCCCTCAATTCCCTCAGCAAAAACGCAGTTTTAATGCAATTATGTTTTCCTGGGAAGCCCCATCCCCTCACCCCAATCCAGTACATGAGAACACACTCGCAATTCCCGAGGAAAATGAGTAACGCGTTTGTAACATTTGCAAAAGGGGCTATGCGCGAATGATGTACCCTCAATTTTTCGAAAGCCCCGAGACTCTTTGGGAAGGTATCCCAAGAATATATAACTTTCAGAGAGGTGATATACGCGTATATGGTGAGGAGACAGTAGAAAAACATGAAGCACATTAGCCTGCCCACGCATTGAATACAAATGAGTATGCCTACAATTCGTAGAAGAATAGAACCGAAATGAAAAATGTTGTTTGTCGGCCCAAACCCAAAATAAAAAAAGCTAGCAAGTCCGTCAATGATGAAATATAACGGATCCAAATTGAGATATACTGCAATCCCACTTATAAACATGGTACACACAACGACCACAACAGCGGCGTTCAGGGACAACCCCACGAGTTGAGTTACTCGCTTCCAGTTTCCTTGAAAATTCTTAAAGTATTTCATATCTTCTATAACAAAATTAAAAACCAGTTAAAAGTTAAAACATGAGAATATTTTTGATTACCATTTTTTAACTTTTAAAACGTTTTTTTTACTTCGAATCAATTCTTGTTGGTAGTCCAAAAGCCCATTGACAGCGACGCAAATATCCTCAGCACTAAACACAATCTTTCTCAGCAACCCCAGCTGAACAATGGACGAACTGAGGAGCATCAAATAGAAGACTTTGTTCACAACCAGTATCTTTCCAGAGTCGTCCCAAATGACGCAGAGAATGTTGAGAAAAAAGGCGTAGAGGTGGACACCAACGAGTTGCTGGAGTATCCATGGAAAAACTCGAATCAGCGAAGGCTCGTGGACAAGTCGGAGTTGGCTGGAGTTCCATTCCAAAACCGATTTCCCAAAAGGTCTCACATAACAAATTGAGTGTAGTTTAATTGCAGATTTTGTGAATAATAAAAGGATTGGAATTTCGTTACTTGACAACATTTCAACTACGGAGATATATTTGGTGTCAACAAAACTTTTGATCTTGTTATATTGATTTCGTAGGATATGCTTCCAAGAAGGACATGTGCTGCAGTGAGAGGATCAGACGAGACTGGAAAATGGAGACTGTGTAAATCCCGCTCCGATGAGTTTGGATGGGTAACGTTGGTATGGTTTAATTGTAGCATTCTTCTTCGATCGAAAGTAGACGATCCAATTATACCAAATTAATTTGCGTTCGTCAAGTAAATATTTAACGAATGAAGCTGGAAGTGGGCAAATTTTTCCATGCTAACTTAATGTCAAAAGGTATCGTTTGTTCATGATTTTTTTCATGTACAAAACGCCAGTAGAATTTTTATTCCCGATTATCCCGATGATTAAATCTTAATCACCAATATTATGCTTTGACCGTTTACATACATGGCGATATAAATATAATTGTTAACTTAATCATCAGCTATGTAAATCAATAATATACCTTTTGCAATCGAAACGGATATTATAGGATTGATGTAAATTGGGAATTCGATAAAAGCTTGTAAGTACCAAATGAATTCATTTAGTATGTAAAAATCTGACATGAATATTTCTAACTACGACATAACGTGTATATCTAACATCGTAGATAATTGGCAATTAGTTGTAGGCAACATTTTTGATTGGATATGATTTTAGTAATAAAAAAAATACATAAAAATACTTGTACCAACTATTGAACAAGGAAGAGTCTCGATTCCAATCCAACGTAATAAAAGGATGAAAACCATTTCCATCGTTTTGGAACAACTTAATATTTTTGTTCGAAAAATAATATTGCGAGTTGTGCCTTTCATTTACCCGCGCTTTCGCCCATAATCAAGGTGCGAATTGAAATATGAATTTCCAGTTAGTTTTTCTTGGATTTCTCCAGAACCTTTGCCCATTGCACACAAAAATCCATTTACATCCATCAATATCGATTGAAAGATATATCAACAATGCAAGTAATGTTAAATACACTTTGTCGGTATATATCTGCTTGGAACTGAAACACAAGTAAAAAGGAATTTGTCGATGGTTTTGCAGCCACATTATCTATTAGACAATCTAAATTAGTTTCTCCAGAAACTTCTTACACTGCTGGAATGAGGCTACAAACAACGCTAATCATCCCAAGAAATAATGGCTTTCTATGCAGTAGTCAGCATCGGATCTAATTTCCGTTGAGCTTACAGTATTCTCGAATTGTTTTCGATACTCGGTCAGGGTGACATTAGTTCCCATAAATATATTCTCTCTCTCTCTCTCAACCGCAAGCATTAAAATGAAGCTAAACGTTTCCTATTTACTTTTGATGCCCCTGTGTTTTACCCGTAGTGTTGCCCAATTTATTCCAGAACCAGAAGAACGATATTTTACTTTTGAAAAATCACCTCAACCCATGGAATCAAGTGACTTCAAGTCTCTAACCGACATTGAAAATTTGAACGAATTTCTTGCTCCATTTCAAAAATGTGTACTTCATGTCACCAACTTTCCCTATGTGGATTTCCACTCTTTGCAATTTCCAATTATTCTCCGACAACCGATTCGTGCGATTAGGAAATACGCTAAATTCGTCAAGGGCAAACCTTACTTCAACGGGAAGACGGCAATTTGGGCATACAAAGGGATTTTCAAAGACTTCCGCAACCTAACCAAGGATGTTTCGTGTCCCATCCATTCGAAATATTTTGATTCCGAAGAGCCCCCTGTCCTTAACGAACCAAGCCAATGTCTACGACCAAACATCTTCCAGCTTGCTTCAAACAGTAGACCTTGGCGGTGTGAAGTTCGCGTCTCAATGTTCCCCTCTTTCAAATATCCCCTCCAAACATGGGTTTACCCAACGTATAAAATGTTCGCTTACGACAGAGGCTTTGCGAGAATAGTGCCTTCGACAACTCGTAAAACCTGGGTCATCCTCAATTTTCAGGGGACTAATGGTGAGTTAAGGACAAATTACCGGGGAATTTACAACCTGATACAAGACGAGCTTGGGGAAAGGCGTTTTGTATTTGATCAACTTGGACCATTCATGACCAATTTCCAATGGTATATTTTCCAAGTGCAAATTTCCAACTTGTCATCTGGAATCATTGTTCAAGTTCAATCCCTGGAATTATGCCAACATTGTGGCAGGTCAAGTCCCAACTTGTTTTGGGTGACAGGGATCGAATCGGCAAAATGGAAAACGTTGGAGTTTCCCTTAAATCAGAAGCTTAGAGTTGAGACCCAAGCAAAATCCAAAATTCATTTTAAGTTTGTTTTGGAAGAATACCGTGTGAAACAAGTGGATCTTCGGCCATTTTTGATAATTGTGCCAACTCGAGAATTTTCCCAATATTTCTTGGAATAAAGGATCCCTCTGAGCTGCTAGCTCAAGGAATAGTGTACGTTTTCAACTCCTTGCTTGGAAACCGTAGTTACGAAACGAAGGAGGGGATCTGTTCCAACGGAGTTGTTCAGCAGAAGCCGCCGCCCCGCCACCGCCCTTCCATGTTTGAATCAAGTTACCCGTTTGCAATCCAACTCGCCGTTCACACTTTCTCGACGAATACGACTGAGTATTTTGCTACATCGACGGAAGACGCTGCTTCTTCTCTTCGATTTATAAGTTGCAGTTCCGCCAATATTGCGCCTCTGGCATTCGACGAACTTTTGAGGATTTTCGATGTACACATTTGGACGTGTATTGTCGTCTTCGTCATCATTTTTATGGTGTCATTGTCCCTCCTCGCGAATAAAAAGTTGGATAATCTTAGCGTTAGCTTGTTAGCTTCCTTCAAGTTCTCTCAACGGCAAATTTTCGAGCGTGGGTTTGGCTACTTGAAAGTTTTAATTGAGCAAGGGGATCCCTTTCCAAGCGGCTGCACGGATGTGAAGCGGACCCGTGTTTCAATAGCAGCCTTCATGTTGGTCGGCATAGTTTTAAGTAATGCTTACAAGAGTGAAAATGTGTACAACATGATTGCACCCAGGAAGTGGATTCCCTTCGAAAGAATCGAGGAATTAGTTGAGAAAAAGTTTGATGTATATTCAGAGCCAATGGTGAGGACTACCATCGACTCCGTGATCTTAGGTAATTTGAATATTAGCGAACTGAATGTAACTCGACACGAAGTCGAAACGGATACTGGTCACGTTCTTTTGCGCTCAGATGTGAAGGAATTTTATGAATTTGCGTGGTTTCAAAACGCGAACTTATCAACCCCACACCACTGGAATTATTTCGTGAAACATACAAAAATGCCAACAAATGTTTTGAATTTGTTGCACAAGCTAAAAAGGGAAATTAATTGGACAGAGGTGTATCGACGAGGACTAACGAAGTACTTGTACGTCAACAATGAATTTCGAAGACTTGTTAGAGCAGACTCGGTAAACTTGTTAAGGAAGTGTGAAAAGGTAGGGTTCATCATGTCAACAGCGGATGTTCTTAGTACGATCAATTTATTAGCTGACGAGGAGCACTTGGATGCAAGGAATAGGCTCTCGAGGGATGCTGCCATTTACTTTGGAAAAAGTATCATTTTGCATTGGAATATTGGCTTTTCATTTCGTGGCTTGGCAACTTCAAGGTTTATCGAGAATTTGCGAAGTTTCGAAACGAGTGGGATTTGGGTTTGGTGGAATAAGGTTACGATGGCCATTTCCGTTGAGAAGGGAAGGCGGGAGACTTCCAATCGTTTGGAAACACCGTCGATGAGCGGGAATATTTTGATTATTTTCGCTCTCTTGTTGCAAGGCAGCTGTGTCTCCTTGATTTGTTTCGTTTTTGAATGTAGGGTGGCTTTGGTATCGTTGGTGGTTAGACTCTTTCTGGAGACATGGTCTCGATTGAAGGTTAAATTTAGGCGCCCAAGAACTACTCAAATTAAAGTCGTCGTCGTGAAGAGTTTTCATGAAGGGTAAGAGTTTTTTTATGAATGTTAAGTAGAGGAAGTACATTATCACACTAATAACATAACATACGATTTAATTTGTCTTATCCAAAATGCTTACATTCCTCCTTGTGAAAGGCACAATGGAAAAGGAAATTAATACCGAAAACAATAATCTAATTGCAAAATTTCGTTTAAATTTATGTTAGTTAAGTTATAAGGTATAAGCTAAATAAATAAATAAGTTCAACAGTTAAAAGGAGTTACTCATCACGAATGTTTCTTTTGTTATTAAATTGGAAATTTTGAGAGTCGGATTCCCCCTCTGAATCTACAATCTTTTACAACGTCATAAATACAAAATAACACAGGAACAGCCAATGTGAAAGCCATACAGTTGTCCGACAACAACAAAGTCATGGCTCCATGAGACGCATCTTCGTGTCTGCGAGATAATCATCATAAATCATCATGCCAAAGACTTGTCATTTGTTGATGTCAGTTTGAGCCTCATTCTGATATTCCTTGCTGCAGGGGTATTTAATGGGCACCTTCCTGGATTCCAGCATTGGATTGATGATTTAAACATATTATTATTATTATTCAACATATATTTGCATATTGTCAATTTCTTCAACAGGAATAAAAAGGGCACGGGGTTTCAAATACTAATTTAAAAAAGGTGATACGTTGTGCGGTTCTGACTCAACATCATCATCTCCAAGCTAAACCACGCTCTACACTAAATCTTACATAAGCTCCCTGTGGAATCAATCGTGAAAAAATTGGTTGATTTGAACGTTGTACATTGTAACATGATTGGCATATTATTTGAAGCTTATCAGGGTCACTGGATACAAACACGCTTATTCACGTTATTCACAATCATATCTCTTCTCAACACCCACAAAAATTGATTTTTGTTACATAATAAAACACAATTCACCAAGCCATTAAATTTATTTAAGCATTAATCTCACACTCGAGATACATTCCCACAAATTTGCCACCTGGAATAACCCACCAAGGATTCCCAATTCCAAATTCCAATCTCCTTGAACGACATGTAAATTCCAGAAACCAATTTGAAGTGACACACCTTCTCGTGATCATGCTGCTGCTCAATATCAAAACTATATAAATGAATTGACAAGCCTCAATCGATAACATGCTCAATATGTAACCAGATAATTATCGCAAACCTTGATGTTTTTCAACAAGTTCCAACCATGCATCGGAAATTTTTCTCCAGTCTCCAGTCTCTGGATTGCCTGGTGCTGGAATCAGGTCAAAGGAACGACCACTCCCAAAAATAAGTTATAATTTTTAAAAAAATATTGAAACAATGCGCTACCTGATCCTCATCCTGCTGGCTTCGTGCCTGACGTTGACCGTCTCGTTACCGAATGAAGATTACAACTTTATAACCGAGACCCTGAGACCGTTCCAGTAAGTCAAAAAATATAAAAAATATAATCATTTTCATAAAACCCAAGTAAATCCATAAACTTGTTTATGTAGATCCGATCTCAAGAAATGGTTAGGTAAAGTGGGTCTTGATAGGCAGGGCCCGATAACGCCACAAGCAGACGAGTTCGGATGCAGCCTCTGCTCGACCCTGATCCCGCTCGTGCTTGTTGGTATCGAGAATTACAGCGATGACGAGCTTAAAGCCCTCGCCATCACGGCATGCATGCACCTCGACCTAGCACCCAAACCTGAGGTTTGCGCCCCACTCATCGGCTCATACATGGCAAGTGAAACAAAAAATTTACATACTTGATTTGATATTAACTATTTGCATATTGTTTGAACGTCGCTGTTTCCTACAATTTTGTAGGAGCAAATCATGTACATCATTCGCAACGCCAAGGAAGGCGGCAGATATCTCTGCGCGTTCCTCTTCACAGGTTGCGCCGAAGTTGACCCGGAATTCACCAGGTGGCGAGTTGAAATGGATCCGTACAAGCCGGAGGTCGTCCCCAGGAAGTGGATCCCGGTAAGCCTGAAATTCTCGTTCTCTCATGAATCTGAAGTGAAAGAAGCTTGCCAATTTAAAATGTTTTTTATTGTAGCCAGACACTCAAACACTGAAGATCGTCCAGTTCACGGACATCCACTTGGACCTCGACTATGTTGAGGGGATGACGACCGACTGCGGGAGCAGAATGCAGATTTGCTGTAGGGAATCGGATGGGAAGCCTGTTGGAGGAGCGCGACCTGCCGGAAAATTTGGAGACTGGATGTGCGCCTTGCCCATGGCCGGGTTATCTGCTATGATCGACCACGTTAAACAACATCATTCCGTAACAATTAATATGCAAATTAGACAAATATTTTTATTTAAAAAACTTAAATTTTTTAAAGAATTAAATCGTAATTTTTTTTGTATGGAATTCAGGACGCCAAGTACCTCTTCCTCACGGGTGACTACATCCACTCCGGCCAATGGCTGTACAACGAAGATGAGAACACTCGTCACGTGAAGGCGGTCGCTGAAAAGTTTGCGACAGAGTTTGCCGACAGCGACATCAAGATCTACCCGCTGACAGGGAACCACGAGGCGCAAGTCCTGAACATGTATCCTCCGGTTGAACTCTGGGATATTGAAGGATTCAGCTTGAAGTGGCTCTACGAGACACTCTCTGCCCCGTTCATGGCGCGGGATCCTAACCTCATGCCCCCAGACCAGTTGGAGCTCTTCAAGGATTTTGGCTACTACTCCGTCAGTCCCGAGCCTGGAGTGAGGATTCTCGCCCTCAACACGAATGTCGGGTACAAGGACAACTTTTGGCTGGCGCACTACCCCCTCGATCCTAACGACCAGCTGAAGTGGCTCGCCGAGCAGCTTTGGAAAGCGGAGATAAAGGAGGAGGCAGTGTTCATTATTGGACACGTCCAACCCGCCCAGTGCTGGGGAGTCTGGAGCGACAAGTTTGACCTTATCATCAACCGGTTCGAGGCTATCATTCGAGCACAGTTCTACGGCCATTGGCACATGCCCTACTTCGGGCTCCACTTCCAGAAAGGGACGACTCGCGCGAGTTCGACGAGCTTCATCGCCGGAAGCGCGCTGACGGACATCATGGACCCGGCGTATGCAGTCTACCACGTGGACGGACTCCGCGGACTGGACAGCACTTGGGATGTGGTGAAGCATGAGCAGTTTGTGCTCAACCTGGAGAAGTCTGGTGGAGGGGAAGCTGTCGTCGAGAAGCAGATTGACACCGCTGACGACTTTCGGATGGAAGACCTCCGGCCTGGGACCATATTCAAATTCGCCATGTCACTCGTGTGTGATCAACAGATGCTCGACAAATATATGGAGTACTTACCAAATATATGTATATTCAAGAAGGATTTTTATAATTTTTTATAATTAAAAAATATTAATTGTTTCCTGCAGGTACCACACGAAGGGCTCAAACAACCCGACGTACAAGCGTTGCTTGATCGAGGACCACGACTGCGTGGCGGAAGTACTCTGCACGATATTCACGTCGAACGTCGCCGACCCTGGACCATGCGAGGAGGTGAAGCGCGTCATAGCACAAGACAGCTGTTGGCAATCAAGAAACGTGGACAGTGGCACAGGGACGGTATCAATCTCCGCTTACTCGGCAACTTTCATGGTAGCCACACTCTTTTTATTTTTACGATAATTAAAAAAAAACCATTTATTTTGTTTAAATAATAATTTTAATAAATATTGATTGTGTCCACTTAAATTAAAAGTATTAAACTTAATTGTTTTTTTCACATAAAATATGGGACCCAGGTTAAAAGGACAATACGGCCGACACTACATTGTCCAGGACTGTATTAAAAAAGTCACCCGAGGCTTTCCTATTAATTCTAAAGAACTCTCCGCCTCGAAAGAATATTGGCATGATGGCTTTAATCCGCCTAGTCCTATATGCACTCCGATTTCCCTTGATGAATCCCACATTATTAATCAGCTTCAACGACAAGAGGTCCACCACACTAACCGAGTACAGAACCAAAAGCAGCCATACCAAAATGATTGTGCCGCAAATTGGAAAGAATGCGTAGAGATGTGGTGGAACTAGTCCCCAGCCCCGCAGCCCAATCCAGTACATCAGCACACATTCAGAATGCCCGAGAAAAATGAGCAGTCCAATTGTGAGATTTGTGAAGGGGGCTATGCGCGTATGATACACGCTCAATTTGAGATAAGCTTCAGTGATACTTTTGAAGTTGGTCCAAGAAGACATAATTTTTAGGAGGGTGATGTAAGCATAAATTGTGAGGAGGCAGAAGAAGAACATGTAGCTCATTATGCGACCCATACATTCAATACAAATGAAGATTCCTACAGTTCGTAGCATTATTGAAAGCAACTCAAAATTCGTTAAATCAAAATCCTCCCAAAATTCTGAAACGAAGCGGAGAATTGCGTCGATAATGAAGAATAGTGGGTCCAGGCGAAGATGTATGGCGATGAAGGTTATGACCATGGTGCACGCCACGACGACAATGGCGGCATTCAAGGAAACTCCAACGAGTTGAGTTATACGCTTCCATCTTCTATGAAAGTTGGTGAAGAATGCCATATTTGCTGGAGAAAATGATTAATTAAAATTAGAATAGAAGACAAAAATATAATTTGTTTTATTTTTCATTAAACCTTTCACGAGTTCCTCCTGATAATCCAAAATCCCATTCACAGCGAGCCCAATCTCTTCCCCCTCCAACACAAGTTTGTTCAGCAATCCAATCTGAACAATGGACGAGCTGAGCATCATCAAGTACAAAATTCTGTTGACAACCAGAATCTTGCCAGAGTCGTCCCAAAGGACGCAGATAATATTGACAAAGAAGGCGTAAAAGTGGACGCCAATCAATTGTTGGAGTAGCCATGGAAACACTCGCGTCCACGATGGCTCGTAGGTTAATCGAAGCGTGTCGGAGTCCCATTCCAAGAATGATTTCCCGAAAGGTTTCACGTAGAATATTGAATGGAGTTTGATGGCGGATTTTGTGAAGAATAAGAGTATTGGGAGCTCTTCGCTTGAAAACATGTTGATGTTGAGGATTGAAGACGTTCTGTGGAGGTATGAAGTGAGTATCCAATACACACTCTTCATTAATGATAAAGCTATATGTTGTGTCGCACTTTTTGTCGTAAAATAATTACATTTATATGATAAACCTAGCGAATTCTTGTGTGCAAGTTTCAGTCGAGCGGGAAGGCCAAAATTGATAACTTTTTGCCGTTCGACGAAAATAATACTTTTAGCCTACGTTCACCGACCTAACTTAATTGTGTAAAAGTATTAATGTTGAACATACTTTCCATTTCCATATTAGATTTCCACTGGAAGTGGCAATCAATTTATAATTTTTGGTTGGTGATTATTTTTCAGAGAAAAAAAAACTGTCAACGATTGAGAAATATCGTGGTTGTTAATTAAGCCGTTGCGGCTTACCTGCCGTATTAAAATGTATGAGTGAGAAAATAGCTTGAATTTTACGTTTGCACGTAATTGGAAACAGATCCACGCTCCTGAGGTTTATAAAACTTTGCTTTTTTACTCAAGAATGAAATATGATTCTACTTTACGTGTTTCACAATAATTTTTTAATATTTTATAAAACACGCTGTGAATTCGGATCTAACTTTGCCGTGTAGCTTTCAAAATTTGATGAACGTTCGATACTGGATGTTTGGAAGCACTACGCACAATAACGAGGCACATAAACCAGGAGGAAAGGAAAGGGAACAAACTACAAAATGAAAGATAATTGCTTTTGAACCGCGATAAAATATAGAAGTGGTAGCGGCTACGTATTTGGGCAGGATAGATAAAATTTCTAACAATAAAAACACTTCAACTGAACTACGATATCATTTTATCGCTTTTAAAATTTAATTGAAATACATTTGCGAATTTAAAAGTATTTTTCCTATTTAAATCAATTCGTACGGCCAACTGAAGCCAGTACCTACCTAAAGGTCTACTTTTTTAACATAGCAATGCGTCAGATTCATTATGGGACGCCAGACTATGCCCTACTACCCCTCCCCTCTACGGATTTTGAACCGCGATAAAATACATAAGTGGTAGCGGCTACGTATTTGGATAGGACAGAAATCGTCTAACAGTTAAAACAATTTAAATGAACTACAATCTCCCTTTATCGCTGTTCAAATTTAATTGAAACACATTTTCGAATTTTGAAAGTATTTTTTCTTTCCAAAAATTACAGTAATTTTACGGATGAAATTCTCGCTAAAGAATTCTCTGATCTGAAGAATGCTCTGATGCTCAAATTCGAACATGGCTCCTCCTTATTTATTTGCGTTTACGAAATGTTTTTGAGGACAATTTTGAACGTATCTACAAACTCTACTGCGATAACAAACACCTTTTTAAAACCGCTGTAATAGGTGCTGGTTATTTTTTTTAAATTTCCTTTTTCCCGGTCATCTTGATCATTTTCAGATTTGAAATCCCTCCGCAAAACATCAATATTGACCAATTTACAAACTGAAATCGATCACAAACCCTTGCCGAGAATATATAAAAATGACATAGGAAGCTTAAACCAAGAACCATTTCAAATAAACATTTACTTGAAGAACATTTTTAAGGAGATTATATAGAAGCTTTCTGTCAAACAAACAACAAAGCAAACAAAAACATTTGAGCATTTCTATTCAGCAAATGTTGAATGCACTGAAAGATCTTGATATGTAAATGAGTTTGCTGTCAATGTAGATATATGTTGATGAAATACATTTTATAATCATGTCCAGGCAATGTTGCGTCAAATCCGTTTGTGCTAAAATTGTTAAATTAATTATTTAAACCTGGCGAATTCGTCCGTGTTGATTTTACTTATTGACTTTGAGAAGTTATGGAGGCAACGTAAATAATTAGTTGTGTTATAATGTATTCTTCACTTTCATAGGAAGCTTTTGGAAGTGCCCACCAATTCTATAGGTTATGGCATGTGCTGGCGTTTTTAGGAAATAACTGTCAACAACTGGAAAAC
The DNA here is from genome assembly GCA_034687055.1 of Heteromurus nitidus. Taxonomy (NCBI): domain Eukaryota; kingdom Metazoa; phylum Arthropoda; class Collembola; order Entomobryomorpha; family Entomobryidae; genus Heteromurus; species Heteromurus nitidus. The sequence continues at coordinate 476 of JAQFZW010003584.1, read as the reverse complement.
ATTCTGGTTGTTATGTAACCCCTTACATCTTCCTTGACGAATTGAAATATGCATGAGAAGATATCTGGGACTTTTTTTTACTTTACTGTACTTATCACGTATGAAAGTATGAAAATGTCGCAATTTATTCACCATATTTTTAATATTTTATGAAAGGCGGCCACAGTTGTTCGAACTATTTTCGAACATTGTCGTATGTATACTTTTCAAATTTGGAATTTTCTGGCGATTTTAAAGCGCTTTGGTCTACAAATATTACTGAAATTTTCAACCTTATGTTTGCTTTGTCATCCATTATTTCGTAATTTAAAAGTAGGTCAAAATAAGCATGTTCTTCCCCATCAGAAAATTCTGGGAAAGGAAACTAGTCGAATCTATTACAAATACTTCATACAAAATATCTACAAACATAAAGCTGGAATGAAATTTTTGTGTGTCCATCCATGTGTGTGTCCGGACCGAGTGAAGCGACTTTT